>SNQJ01S0033370.1:97905-109950 GCA_010110895.2 Picea sitchensis | reverse complement strand
TTTTATTTCAATTCCTTTATTCATTATTTACTTTCTTTGGTGGGTACAAAATTTTAATGTATTCCAGGACAAGTATATTCCAATAGATGGTGTTGCAGGTCTGTTTATGAAACTCATCAGAGAGTTCAAGTTAGAAGAGAAAAACCCCAAAATAAGGAAGATTGTCGAGCATGTCTTAGATAAGCAAACTCCATGGGGGTTTTATGATGGGGAAATTCAAAGTCACTCATCTCGTTGCGGTGTAGGGGCGGTTTTATTTATTTATGCAAATCATTTTTACAATATCCATTATTCCCTTAGACGATGTTCAAATACTAAAGTAGAGTTATCAACGCTATGGGTGCTTCTTTTTATGGTTAATTCTCTTCATCTAGGGAAAATTCATCTATTAAGGGACTCCAAGGTTGTAGTGGACTAGGTCAAAGGAAAATGAGACTTACAAGTGGCAGGTCTGAATCCACTCAAGGCCCATATACGATCCTTTCTCTCAGTTCTAGAATGGTTTTAGTGCAACCACATATTTAGTGAGATAAACGAGGTAGTCGACAAGCTATCAAAAAAAGAACTAGAACTTCAACAAGGAACCTTTAGTTTTCAGGAGTTGTATGATGGTTGGTCCCTTGGGGACATGTGTTTTTTACTTTAATTTGTTTAATGAAAATAATGGAGAAGATGTAATGTATTAGCATGTTACATAACTAGATGTAAAGAAATGAATTTTTTGACAAGATACTGCTGAAAAAAGAATGGACGGGAATGTAAAGGAAAGGTTTTTTTGTAACGATCCTTAAATGGACCGAAATATGTATATTGCTTCTAAATGAAATATAAAGTTTTTTCTTGCTTGGAAAAAAAAACAGGATAATAAAATGTGTAGTTTTGTGATTTATATATTATGAATGTAGAATGTTTTTATGTGGTATTTGAATGTTTATGTAGTGGAGTGATTGTTCATTTTATACATATTATATTATGGTTATATATTACATTTTTGTTGTTATACAATGCAATTTTTTTCAGCACATTTCTAGTTTATTTCTATTTTTTAACATAATCACTAACAAACCTTCAAAAAAAAAAAAAAAAAAAACCTTGTCAATTTTGGAAAAAAATAATTCTACATTCACTAAATATGAACATGGAATACTTTGAGAACAATTAAAGTATTTGTTGCGACATATCTCTAGTTTATTTCTATTTTTTAACATAGTCACTAAAAAAAACCTTAACAAACAAATAAATACTTGTCAATTTTGAAATAAAAAAATTCTACATTCACTAAAGATGAACATGGAATACTTTGAGAACAATTAAAGTATTACATGCTAAGTTATTCACATTTTACATCACAGTCAATGATCTTCAATATATGAAAGGTTATATATTGGATTCTCAATCTTATTATTACTAAAACCAAACTAACCAAATTTAAAAGGCTCTAGAAAATAAGATATACAAGAGAGAAATTGAGTATCTATAACAAATTTAAAAATATAGATATAAATACAAAAACAATATATATGTGCATTTTATAAAAAAAAGTGTTAGCTTACATGGTAGACTATCATGAGCATCTAGTCTAACTAAAAAAATCATTAAAAATATGAGCATCTAGTCTAACTAAAAAAATCATTAAAAATAACAAGACACAAACATAGAAGATCAATCTTCTCCTTGTTTTCATTTCTTCCCCTATGTCTCAATAATTTTATCAAACTCTTCCCCTTCGTCAGGGACTATAAATATTTTAATAATCACTAACGTAAATTTTAATAATCACTAATGTGGATTGTTCTTGATTGAACTATGCCACTAGAATTTTCGTCATAAAGTGGATTTAAGAAATAACACTCTTGCTTTCTCTTTTTGAAAGACAACCCCTTTCTTGAGACCACTATGAATGACGAGGGAACTTGAAAAACATGAATATTTGTTGACTTGAGTTGACATGAAGAGTAATAGGACCATCTAGAGAATCTATAACATCAATCTAGACATGTATGATTGAGGCTAGACAAATTGATATCCCAAACAAATGCAGAAATGTTACTCTAATTTATGATTGAGTTCCACAACTAGGCCACATTTTTCAAAACAATATAAAGTATTTGTTTTCATTGTCTTAAATAAAAATACAAGTGGCATATAATAATACAAGTAGCATATTATTCTTAAATTATCTTGTGTAGAATGCGAGAAGTAAAAAATAGTATCAATGTATCACTTCGACTTTTCCCTCTTCCATAAGTGCGCATCATTATTCCATAAGTGTGCATCATCCGATTAAGAAGCATTCACAAAATTAATAATGTTAGTAAATAAAAATAAGTATATAAATATAATATATATATTATCTCTGTTTACCAAGTGCTTTAAAGTTATTCACCTTATAGGAAATCCCATACGTTCAAATCTAGAATTAACTGGATTGTTGGTATCTCTGAACTTGTTGGTATGTTTGGATCATTGGTAAAAGTACTTGCATTGCATGATGGAGATTTCTATTGTGTGACAACAATCAGGGCAACAATTTCAATATAACATCAGGCTTAATAAAATAGTTGTACTTAAAATAAAATGCAATGACTTTATTTGGAAAGAAAGAATGTTGAAGTGGGTTGATTGTATCATTTATTATTGTTGTTTCCATTGTCCCATTTAATGATCTATCTGTGATAATATGCTCATTAAATAATTGATTTTGACATCTTTGAACATTGAGAGGTCTGGATACCTCCGTTGTAACAATAAAAAATATTATACAATATTCAATATTACATCATATCTAATCAAATAAAATTGTTGTACTTATAATAAAATGCAATACCTATGTTTGGAAACAAAGAATGTTGAAGTGGGTTGACCATATCATTCATTATTGTTGCTTTCATTGTTTCATCCACAAATAATGAACTATCTGCAATAATATGCTCATTAAATAACTTAAGTCGACAACTTTGAACATTGTGAGTTCTAGATCCCTCAACTGTAACAATAAAAAAAACAAATATTTATAATATTGCATCGAGGCTAATAGTATATTAAATTTCATGTATAAAACAAAACATAATGTCAAATTTCCATACCAATATCATGTGGAATAGAATTTTGCACTAAATCGGATGCTTGCTCCACATTTGTTTCTTTCAAAGAATATAACTTCAACTGTTCATATGTGATTTTCTTCTTTGCATGAACTCATCCAACCCTTTGAATTTGTTGTCTATCCTTGCTCAAATGTAACTTGTGACCACATTGTCTTTTTTTATTGAGTGGGATAAAAAACTATGTCATATCTTCTTAGTGATCTTCGATGGAGTTGTAGTATTGAAAAACATTTAATTGTACTATTGTTGTGCATTGCCAACCAAATTCTTAAGCGCATATGCTTTCTCCAAACTTGTAGGTGTTGATATTATGGTAGTTGCGGGAGGTATTAAACTCCATGTGTAACCTTTGGCTAGAATAGAATACTCCATAAGTAAGAGAAACACTAAACAGATGTGTAGAAACCCTAGAAGACAAGTCAGCTCAGTAAAATAATTAATATTAAAGTAGTAGCTTCTAAAAGGACAAGTCAACCCAGAAAAGTTACAAGAACCACTATAAATAGAGAGCACTCTAGCTCATTTGTACTCACTCTCTCAAGTATGGCGCAAGTTTGGAGCTCCAGATGCAAGGATGGAAGGTGGATCTTCTGGGGTGGTTCTTGGTCTCTCTCTCTAGCACCATCTAGCCTAAGATGTGCACCTTACCTTCTAGTTTCTCTTGGTGGTATTCTTGGAGACATTCTTGGTGCTATTCTTGGTAATTATTGCATCTGAGTATTGTTCTTGTTCTGTGGCTTTGGGAATTTTTGTTTGGTGAGCTATGTTTGGAGAAATATTGCCTCTCTTGATTATCTGTTGGTTCTAGTGTTGCTTCCAGAATCATTCTATCTAGCAAAGGTTATGGTGCTCAGGGGTGGTTATGTGTTTATGGTTGGGTGACAATAGTGACATTGTCTATGGTAAAATGAGCACATCAAATATTTTAACAGGTTAAGGGCCCACACTACCTTCATGAAAGTCTAACCGCTGGAAGGTAAAGTGGAATTTCTTTGTTAAGCTCGTTGTGGCACCAGTTGTAGTTGCAACTAGGGTTTCTGATTTTGCAAATGCAGCAAACCGTAATCCAACTCTTTGGGCACCTTAAGTGAAACATTCAACTTAACTTCTGGATATTCTAGTGTGCCCTATCCTAGCACACCCTTTGGTTCTCTCGACTAGCAAAAAAGTCAAGTTTGAGTTTTGGGGTCAAAGTCAAAGTCAAAGGTTGAATTTTGGTCAAAATTCATTTTGTAGTCAAAATTGAAATTTCAGAGTTTCTAGCTTGTTCTAATCATTGAACCTTTTTTATTCAGCTTCTAACCTCTTCTTGTCAAGATGGTGTCTAGTTTCAGATTAGAAGACAAGCTGAACGATGTTGCAAATTTAAAAGGTATACACTTGTATACGTTTTTCATGTTATATCATCCCGCAAAGCATGAGTGTGTTTTGCAGGGAATGTACAAGAGATCTTGTCCAAGCAATGATCTTGGATTTAGTACATTTGAAGGAACAAACTATTGAGGCTCCAGGTTCCAGGTTTGATTGATCAAATTGTAAATTTGCACATATCAAGTTTGATAGTTGATATAGTTCTAACAACAATATTTGAAAGGTTATATTACTGCTAGGTATACTTGGTTACATGTAAGTACTATTGATATAGATGCTTATTGCACTTGTTTGATGAGCTAGCATCTCCTCTAGGATATATTTCTTGTTCTTGGGAAGGTCACCTTGGTAATTATATGATCATTGTTACCATAGATATGTTCTTATGAAAATGTTATTGGAAATACTTTTTCTCTTGTTGTTCTTGTTCCAGGAAAGTCACATGAGATAGCTCTAAGAAGGAGCTAGAGTGAAAATTGCAAAACATGGAGAAGATGACTCCATCAAGTGGTGAGGTAGGTGATCTCACCAAGTACCAATTCTAAAGGAAGTGTGGAAAGAAAAAGGATTTTTGGACATCGTTCACTCAAATGTGTGTGGACCAATGCCAACCTCCTCACTAAGCAGGAGAGTACACCTCAAATGATTTCAAGACATTCTACAGAGAGGTCAGGATTAGGAGGGATTTCACTACTCTCTAAAATCCTCACCAGAATGGTGTAGCGGAAAGAAAGAACCGATCCATTGAATAATCTATCAAGGCAATGATGAATGACCAAAATCTATCTGTGTTTCTATGGGGAGAAGCAATTATGGCAGTGGTATATATTCATAATAGAATTTTGCATCGTATATTGAAGAACATGAATCCAGAAGAAGCCTTCTCTGAAAAGAATCCAAGTGTGGAACACTTAAGGATATTTGGTTGTCAGTCAAGAAGAAAGAATGGAAGGAAGCTATGATGGAAGAATATCAATCCATCATGAAAAATGTTGTATGGGAAATAATACCTAGACCTAAAGGAAATTTTGTAAATGAGCTTACAAGATAAAGCATGCAATAAATGGTAGTGTCGATAAATACAAGGAAAAAGGGTTCTCCCAGCAGGAGGGAGAAGACTATGATGAGACATTTGCTGCAGTTGCTAGATATACCTCTATTAGCGCCATCATATCTCTTGCAACATCCATGGGTTGGATTTTACATCAAATGGATGTAAAGAATGTTTTTCTCAATGGAGTAACTGAAGAAGAAGTATACATAGAGAAACCTAAAGGTTTTGAGGTACACCCGAGAGAAACCCTTGTATGTACTCAAGCAAGCTCCAAGAGCTTGGTATGCACGAATTGATAGTTACCTGACGAGACTTGGATTTTCCAAGAGCTATGTTGATCCAAACCTTTATTACAATAGGGTGAATGATGCACCTGTGATCCTACTACTATATGTTGATGATTTGTTTTTGACAGGTGCAGAGTCTCTCATTATTTAGTGTAAGAGGGATTTATCCTCTAAATTCGATATGAAGGATCTTGGTCTCATGCAATATTATTTGGGACTAGAATTATAGCAAAAGCATGGTGAAATCTTCCTGGGGCAAGGGAAGTATGTTGTAAATAGTATTCAGAAGTTTGGGACGATGGATTGGAAATCCATGGAAACTCCCATGGTGACAGATCTGAGGAAGTTGAGAGACTCTGATTCTGATCCAATAGACGTGTCCCTGTACCAGTAATTGATTGTCTCATTGATGTATTTGATTAATACCTGGTCAAACATTTGCTTTGTTGTGAACATGTTGAGTTGACTCCAGGTGGAACCTAGACATGAGCATTGGATAGCTACAAAAAACTTTTTGAGATATCTTCGTGGGATGCTAAATTATGGTCTGAGATATGCCTCAAAGAGTGATGTACAACTGCATGGATTTACTGATTCATATTGGGAAGGGAGTGCAGATGACAGAAAGAGTACTTCTGGTATATGTTTCAGTCTGGGATCTGCTATGATATCATGGGCTAGAAGGAAATAGAAGTTTGTTGCACTTATCACTACAGAAGCAGAGTATATTGCACCTTGTGATGCTTGTACGGAAGCAGTATGGCTTAGTAAGATGGTTTCTAGACTATTTGATTAGGTGTTGAATTCGACTGCGATATATTGTGATAATAAAATTTGTGTGAAGCTTTCAAAGAAACTCATGTTCCATGACAGGTCAAAGCACATTGAGATCAAGTACTATTTTACTCATGATAAATTCCAGAAGGGAGAAGTGGTTCTCCAGTACATCTCCACTGATGAGAAGACAACTGATATTTTGACAAAGCCTCTATCCAAGATAATTTTTTCATACTTGAGGGACAATATGGGACTCGTGGAGATTTATCGCTTGATTGAAAGGGAGGAGATGACTTCCTCAGTTGGGAGGGAGTGTTGATATATGGAATCATGGATAGCCAGTGTGTTGGTAGACAGACATTCTCCATGTGGAGAATGGTCTAGGTTGACAGATTGCTAATGTGTATCATGCTAGTATATCTTAGATATGATGCTTCAACATCATGCTAGTACAACTTAGATATGATAAATATGTCTTGAGACACATCATGCTAGTACATCTTAGATATGATGCATTGGCATTGTGCTAGTACAACATAGAGATGATGATTATGTCTGAGTCGCATCATGCTAGATATGATCATGCTAGTCCAACTTATATATGATGCAAAGCCTCATGCTAGTACAACTTAGATATGATCATACAACTTAGAGATGATGTAGCTGACTCACATCATGCTAGATATGATCATTCTAGTACAACTTACATATGATCATACAGCTTAGAGATGATGTAGAGGAATTGATCTACATCATGCCAATACAACTTAGATATGATGCATTCACATCATGATAGTACAAATTAGAGATGATGTAGACAATACTCCACATCATTCCAATACAGCTTAGATATGATGCATTCACATCATGCTGGTACGACTTAGAGATGGTACAATGGAGAGGATGGTTCTTGTAGCCATTGTGCTACATTCAACATATGTTGGGAGAATCATTCTTATAGGATGTATGTCCAGATTAGAAGAATGGTCCTTGTATCACTCTATTGAGTGAGTGACCTATGTGACATACTTTGTTGAGTGTGTTGGGTCTATCACATGACTTATTCAACATTGTGCCTGATTACTCAAATGGAGTATGGACTCAAGAGATGATGCAGATGATGATATATTTTTATGTCAGGAGACTATTGTATTGCATGGTGATAGCTTGTGTAGATATTAATTGATTGAAGTGGAGATTGTGTGTTTTTAGATAGTAGATATGTACTAATATGGTGGGTGTGTTCCACTAGTAGTGATTGTATGTCACTAGATAGTAGTTGTGCACTACTAGGAGTGGTTGTATACCATTGGATAGCATTTGTGTATTGTTATGGATAGACATTGTTGTGATCTATTGGATGGAATTGTAGTAACTATGTACTACTACCTGATTTCCATGGAGACTACTAGTAGTGTTGAAGGTGTTTCCTAGGTTGGTGTGCCAACCATTAGTGTTGGAGGTTATTTCCAGCTAGATGGATAGTGATGATAATTCTCTTGACTTGATATGCATGATCATGAGATATCATGTGTAGCTATGATGATGCTACATGTAGGATGGTATGCAAGACTATGTGAGCCTTGCCCATACCATGTCAAATGGATGGATGTGTTTGAGATCATTATAGTTAATACCTCCCTAGCTAGGAGGGAGTGTTGGTATTATGGTAGTTGTGGGAGGTATTAACCTCCATGTGTAACCTTTGGCTAGAATAGATCTGGAAGTAAGAGAAACCCTAAACAGATGTGTAGAAACCCTAGAAGACAAGTCGACTCAGTAAAAGAATTAATATTAAAGTATTATCTTCTAAAAGGACAAGTCGGCCCAGACAAGTTACAAGAACCACTATAAATAGAGGGTGATCTAGCTCATTTGTACTCACTCACCTCACTCACTCTCTCAAGTATGGAGCAATTTTGGAGCTGCAACTGCAAGGATGGAAGGTGGATCTTCTGGGGTGGTTCTTGGTCTCTCTCTCTCTCTCTAGCGACATCTAGCCTAATATGTGTGCCTTACCTTCTAGTGTCTCTATTATTATGATATTCTTGGTGGTATTATTGGTAACTACAGCTGCAACTGAGTATGTTTCTTGTTATGTGGCTTTGGGACTTTATGTTTGGTGAGATATCTTTGGAGAAATATGTGCTCTCTTGACTATCTATTGGTTCTAGTGTTTCTTTCGAAATCATTCTATATAACAAATTTTATGGTGCTCAGGGGTGGTTGTGTGCCTATGGTTGGGTGACAATAGTGATATTGTCTATGGTAAAACGAGCACATCAAATATTTTAACAATAGGTACTATGGATAACAAATCTCTCAACTCTTGATGAGTTGATGAAATAACAGATTTCATTTCATCAACCTCGGGGAGGGCACTATTTGGTCTTATAGTTTTCGAATCGACATGATATGATAAATTATACATATCATTAAGTTTTAGATTAGAAGGAGAATCAAAGCATGGTGAAATATTTGTTTGGATTTCTAGACTCGATACACTTGTTTCATTTAAATAAACCAAAAATCTAGGCCTTTCTGTAATAGAAGTAGAGACGTTTGGTATTATATTATCACCCAAAACATTGTTGTTTAGTAGCATATTGACTTTGAATACATGTTTACAAACATTTCCATTTAGTGTAATCATAGAAGTGAAAAATTGAACCTTTATATTTACCATTATACTAAGTATCACGAGTATACTTATTTTGGCTACGAACTCAATATTCATTGTTATTTTTCGGTCAACCACACAATCTTTATCACTAGATTCATGCTCTACACTTGAGATGAACTTGTCTCATATTATTGTTACATTAAAACCATTTTGAATCAAATGTTGGACACTAGCTCATATATCCTTCATCAAATGTGGTGCATAATTGAATGTTTGAGGCCTATCGATTGCATCCCTCCCATGAAAAACAACATTAGATTTATCAATATGCTTACATGGAGTATATGTTATAACACCATCGTTTGGTCTAAGTTCAAGTTGTCGTACAATGAAGTGGCATTGACAACTAACTTTAATTCTTTGACGTGGATTATGTTTTTTCTTTACAGAATCTAGTGCATTCATGGTAATTTTCTATGTGGACTCAAGACGATATGCACATCAATATATATATACAAAAAATGACAACAAATTAAATAAATTGCTTATGCATGTTTGACATAGTGAACTTGAAATCAAAATTTATAAATTTATTGAAGAAAAATATAAAAATGACTCACATATCATACTCTAAATATGCTCCAAAAATAGTCTCTTTGATATCGTACATTTTTCTACTTCGTCTAGCCTGAACAACAAATTGAATAAGTGTAACTTTCCTCGATTTCTCCCCATTTATAAAATCTTCAAGTCAATAATACGAAATAATTGCATCTTTGTCCCCCAATTTTCTACCCATGTCAAATCTTTCGCTGAAAACTCCATAATATCTTCTTGGTCTTGAAACTCCAACTCATCATTTCTTCTCACTTCATTCTTGAAATCCCTATACAAATTTCATTGAAAAATAATTTGGTTTCAATAATTACTATAATGTTATCTAATGCATCTTTTTACAGTATGAAAAATTAATTTATTCAAAACTAGTTTAATACAATTTATGAATTTCTTAAACACAATGAAAAATTATTCTTAAATTAATTTTCTCTAAATTATTATAATTTTATTAAATTTTATTTATTTTTGTTATTATTAACATATGTTATTAATATAGCAAGTGTGTCTTGACATGATTCTCCTGATTTCTAGAGAATAAAAAATATGTCTCTACGGTTTGGGTTATCGCAGACCCTCGAGGCCTAATCTCCCTCCCTTCTTCATGATCTCCCAGCAGTCGAATCCTTCTGTCGTCTCCCTCCCATAGCCATTTCCCCATGGGATCATCCCCTCCTCATGGAAGAGGAATACCTAGACTATTTGTAAGAACCCCTGGTGGGGGCCCAGATATGGGAAAACCCTCCCATCAGACCCCTCCCTTTGTTAGATCCACTCTTTGACATCACATCTCCCACTATCTTCCCTTTTTCCTCTACAGTAGCCCCAAAACCTCCCTTAGTGGTGTTGCAGATAGATTTTGTCCATATCCCCCTTCTCCCCACCCCCCCATGTCCCATCGTGCATACCCTCCTGTTATCTCCCTCCCCTCCCCGTACCTCCCCATCTCCTCANCATGATGGATTTATTTATTCACCAAAGCACAACTCTCTCTTGCATTCTAAATTCCTTTCATTCAAAGTCTCCCCACAAATATCTAAACTCCAAGGCTTTGTGGGACATTTTTTGGATGTAGAACTCATGAGCGAGTGCACATGTTTACCCTCCTCACCTCTCTTGGCAGCGAACCCTCAAGCAGGCTCGATGATAGATCTAAACACCAAAAAAAAGTGTGTGAAATGCAAAGGAGAAGACATAAATATGGTTCTTAGCAATGGTGTCCAACTGAATAAGATTACTTAAATGGAAAGTGCCTCCCTAGTGGGTTTTTTTACCAACCAGAAGATGACAATGGAGGCCATGTGTAAATGGTTGAAGACCCATTTATTCCCCCATTCTTGGTTATGATCCAAAATTCCTAACCTTGGAAAAAGGACGGTTAGCCTGGATAACCTGACCCACAACCAATGCATAAAAACTTCTTGTGTCCCGATGGATATGGGATCGCAGGCTCTCTTACTTAAGAAGTTGATTGTAAACTTTGATGCTCGAACAAAACAATTAGCCATTACCCATGTTTGGGTGCGGCTGCCTGCCCTACCTCTCATCCTCTAGTCCAAGGAGTTCTTTAAGGAAATAGGTAATTCCTTGGGTTTTTTTTACGAAGCAAAATCCTCCTATAAAACCACAGGATACATGGGGATGGAAATACTTTTGGTGGGTTTAAAGATCTCAGGGGGTCTTGCTGACTCCATCTCCATTTATCTAGGGAAAAATATCTATCACCAAAGTCTTGACTATGAGGGCATTCCATTTCATTGAGGAAAATGTCACTCTTGTGGTCACTTGTACAAATATTGTGGAAAATCTCAGTGGAAAAAACTTCGGGTAAAGAAATTGAAACTCTCCTCACAAGTCATACCATCTAAGTTAGCGCCTTCCCCCTTAGCTCGGGTCACTCCCTCTACTTAGGTATCACAAGTGGAACAGAGCGGAAAGGGAGGCTCTAGCTAAGAAATCAACATTTTCCCCCTTTTAGAGTAGGTGAAGGCATCTATTTAGGTAAGTCAAATTCCCTTTCTATTCATTCCTTGTCTCCTTCTTCTGATTCTTTTCTGGATGGCACTCTCCCACTTCCATCTTCTTCTAACCACTCGACTACTGACTAGGAATTCCTGATTGGGCTCTTTAGCCTCTCTGAACCCCTCATCCCCCCTCTCATACCCCTCCCTCCATTCCCAACTGTCCCTTCTCACCCCCGCTCCTTCCTCC
>SNQJ01S0033370.1:65522-93404 GCA_010110895.2 Picea sitchensis | reverse complement strand
GAAAAAAAAAATTAAGATGGCAAAATCAACAACATTTTATAAAAAATTATATTATTTGAGTTTGAAAATTTATAATAATGTATTAAATTTTATTATAAACATAATAAATTTAATAATTATTGTACATGTTATAAATTTTATTAAATTATTTTACTCTAAAGTATATTATTCATTTATTTTAAAGTTAATGAAAAAAAAATCATTTTTTTATAGTTAAAAGATTTTTTTCCAAAGAAAAAAATCTTGTATTCATAAGATGTGAATATACATGTTGTGTTTCCCATTAAAAGGATTGATCATGGTTTTTTAAAAACATCCTATCTACTTTCTTCCCATAACCATTATGTCTATACAAAAAACTAATTCTCCCTTACCCACAGTTAAAAAAAAAGAGGCAGTACATTCGTACATTCTTTCCAAACTAATTCTATACAAAAAACTAATTCTCCCTTTGTTAGATCCACTCCTTGACATCACCTCTCCCACTATATTCCCTTTTTCCTCTATAGTATCCCCAAAACCTCCCTTAGCGGTGTTGCAGACAGATTTTGTCCATATCCCCCTTCTCCCCACCCCCCCATGTCCCATCGTGCATACCCTCTTGTTATCTCCTTCCCCTCCCCATATCCTCACCTTTCCCCCCTCTCCCCCTTTCATGATGGATTTATTTCTTCACCAAACCACAACTCTCTCTTGCATTCTAAATTCCTTGCATTCGAAGCCTCCCCACAAATCTCTAAACTCCAAGGCTTTGTAGGACATTTTTTGGATGTAGAACTCATGAGCGAGTGCACATATTTACCCTCCTCACCTCTCTTGGCAGTGAACCCTCAAGCAGGCTCGATGATAGATCTAAACACCAAAAAAAGTGTGTGAAATCAAAAGGAGAAGACATAAATATGGTTCTTAGCAATGGTGTCCAACTGAATGAGATTACTTATATGGAAAGCGCCTCCCTAGTGGGTTGTTTTACCAACCGGAAGATGACAATGGAGGCCATGTTTAAATGGTCAAAGACCCATTTATTCCACCATTCTTGGTTATGATCCAAAATTCCTAACCTTGGAAAAAGGATGGTTAGCCTGGATAACTTGACCCACGACCAATGCATAAAAACTTCTTGTGTCCTGATGGATCTGGGATCGCAGGCTCTCTTCCTTAAGAAGTTGATTGTAGACTTTGATGATCAAACAAAAAAATTAGCCATTACCCATGTCTGGGTGTGGCTACCTGCCCTACCTCTCATCCTTTGGTCTGAGGAGTTCTTTAAGGAAATAGGTAATTCCTTGGGTTTTTTTTACGAAGCAGATTCCTCCTATAAAACCACAGGATACATGGGGATGAAAATAATTTTGGTGGGTTTAAATATCTCAGGGGGTCTTGTTGACTCCATCTCCATTTATCTAGGGAAAAATAGCTATCACCAAAGTCTTGAATATGAGGGCATTTTATTTCATTGAGGAAAATGTCACTCTTGTGGTCACTTGTACAAATATTGTGGAAAATCTTAGTGGAAAAAACTTCGGGTAAAGAAATTGAAACTCTTCTCACAAGTCATCCCATCTAAGTTAGCGCCTTCCCCCTTAGCTCGGGTCACTCCCTCTACTCAGGTAGCACAAGTGGAATAGAGTGGAAAGGGATTCTCTAGCTAAGAAATCAACATTTTCCCCCTTTTAGAGTAGGTGAAGGCATCTATTTAGGTAAGTCAAATTCCCTTTCTATTCATTCCTCGTCTCCTTCTTCTAATTCTTTTCTGGATGGAACTCTCCCACTTCCCTCTTCCTCTAACCACTTGACCACTGACTAGGACTTCCTCATTAGGCTCTCTAGCCTCCCTGAACCCCTCATCCCCCCTCTCATACCCCTCCCTCCATGCCCAACCGTCCCTTCTCACCCCCACTCCTTCCTCCACCCCATCGCCCTCCCTCTCCCCCTCACCCCACCCTAGTCACCTCATGGAAATTCCAGCAAAAAAATTTGTTGGTACCAACTAATATGGATCTTCCCTCAGAAGGTCCAAACATATCAGACTTCTCTCTTTGAATTGTACCCTCAGGGGATGAAAACAAATAGACACTATATCGAACATAGTCTTCCTCAGACCAAGACACTAAATGATCCCTTTTTTACTCTGTATTATTTTTGGATCCCTGAGGCATCATATTTTTTATTGGCATCATTTCCTTATGAATTTTGCTGGCATCTGTACATGTAATTTTGTTCCTTATGTAATAAAATTACCGACTTTTTTCCTTAGAAGAAAAAAAAAATAAGATAGCAAAATCAACAACATTTTATAAAAAAATATATTATTTGAGTTTGAAAATTTATAATAATGTCTTAAAGTTTATTATAAACATAATAAATTTAATAATTATTGTACATGTTATAAATTTTATTAAATTATTTTACTCTAAAGTATATTATTCATTTATTTTAAAGTTAATGAAAAAAAAAATCATTTTTTTTAATAGTTAAAAGATTTTTTTCCAAAGAAAAAAATCTTGTATTCATGAGATGTGAATATACATGTTGTGTTTCCCATTAAAAGGATTGATCATGGTTTTTTAAAAACATCCTATCTACTTTCTTCCCATAACCATTATGTCTATACAAAAAACTAATTCTCCCTTACCCACAGTTAAAAAAAAGAGGCAGTACATTCTTACATTCTTTCCAAAATAGACTGAAACACATAATACAACTTTGTAATCTACATGTTGTTGTCTAATCACGGGAAATTAGAAACGAAATTCCATGTATTATATATATTTTCCATCGATGAATTCATAAAAACCAAAGGCACATGTAGGAAGTAATAAGGCCTTCTTTGAGAGTTTGCCATCTTTCATGTTGAGCTCTATGTAGATGTGTCTAAAGGAGAGCCAATCAAAATATTGACATGTTTCCATAATATCCTGCAACAATTGTCCTTAACAAACATTTTCCACTTTGGATTTCTTGAGATCCCAATCAATCATGAGATTTGAATCTCCCATTACCTGCATTTTTTCAACTCCTTTCTCCATTGTGATAGTCAGTAAGGTCCTTAAGGCAATAAATTCGGCTCTTTTCTTAGAGCCTCTACTAAGAAAGTATCGAATGTCCATAAAATTATTATGGTTAAATAACAACACGAACCATACCTTGCAAGTTGAAGGGTAGCCCTGGCTTGTGCCATCGAATAATCCCAAGGAATTTCCATGTCCCGTTCAGGTGTGACCGTATTCTGTTGTTTTTTTCCTTTTATGATTACCTTGAATTCCTTGAGATATTTATGATTTGATTGGCCGCAACCTCTGGGGAAATTTCCATGTCTCTGAATATGCTACCTTTGTGTTCCCACCATATACCATTGAATATAATATAAAAAGGAAGGACTTCAACCTATTTTACTATCTTGTCCTCCAACCATGCCCACATGCATGCATCTAGACCATGGTGCCCCGAGGTTGCCTTCTACTTGAATTATGACGTAACAAAATTGATAACCTACACTGAGTAAGGAAAAAAAAGAAACAAATGAGTGCTTGATTCCTCATTATCTTTTCATAACTTAGGGAATCAACTGGGGCCAATCCATCCCCTCTTTAAACCATTTTCCCATGCTAAAATTTTGTTGGTGAGTGCTAGCCACACAGTTATTTTACTTTTCA
Organism: Picea sitchensis; assembly: GCA_010110895.2. Classification (NCBI taxonomy): domain Eukaryota; kingdom Viridiplantae; phylum Streptophyta; class Pinopsida; order Pinales; family Pinaceae; genus Picea; species Picea sitchensis. The sequence goes on along the minus strand of SNQJ01S0033370.1, from coordinate 89,748 downwards.
AAGGTGCATGGATTTTCCATAGGATGTTTTTCTACCTTTTCTTATCACCAAAGAAGCTAGCTTCCATTATAGTTGCATACCCCAACTTTCTTGTGTATACCCATGTAACCATGTTTTTGGACCAGCATAGAGAATCTTCCTCCTCCTCCTTTAGTTTGATGAAATTAGAGACCAATTTTACTACATAGGAGTGCCACTCAGCCGCTAAAGATCCCTCGAATCCCACCTCCTCTTTATACTTCCATCCCTGTCTCCCACTATCCTGAGGGGACTAGGATTTTTCATCCTTGAGAGAGAAGATGCAAGCCTCATGGAAAGATTGAATAAGAGCTTCGGAGAATCAGTAATCCTCATCAATGCCCATCCATGGGTCTTGGCCAATTTTTACTTTTCTCCCATTACCTATCTTCCATACAGTCCATGATCCCACCAATGGAAAATTTTCTACCAATTCTTTCCACACATTAGACCCACTTGAGGACTTTCTGGGTTGATTGTACCATTCCTCGATAGGCATGTCCTATAGATATTTTGATTTCATGACTTTTCCCCAAAGGGATGATTTTTGTGTGAGCCTCCATAAGCTTCTAGCTGCTAATGAGAGAGTGAAAAGATAGATATTTTTTAATACCCACCCTCCTAGATTCTTTGTAAATGCCACATAACTGAATTTGATAAAGGGAATGCCTCCCGAGGGCATTGATATCGACCATAAGAAATGAAAGAGTTTGTTTTTTTGTTTTTGTAAGAATGCCTTTTAGAATCACCACTATGGACGTCTAGAACACAGGTACATTTTCTAATGTTGATTTTATCAAAGTTAAATGACACCCTCTTGAGAGAAGCATATTTACCCAAAGCACAATGCACTATTCTACTTTATTATACAACCACCACCAATTGACATGCTTATATCCATTTGGTTTCAAAAAGAAACCTAGGTATTCAAACCTTGTGTCCCACTCCTTTTGTGGGAAAGGGAGAAGACTACATAATTGTCTAAGAGTAGTGTCTGGAAAACTGCATGAGATGAGACAAGATTTTTCGCTGTTAATTTCCATGCCTGTAGATTTGAAATATAAGTCTAGAATGCCTTTTAACGATGAGAATTCTCACAATGTCCCCTGAGAGAAAGAAAGAACATCATCCACGAAGAGCAAGTGTGTGATAAACACTTGGTCGAATATATTAACACTCATGAGATCTCCCTTTGATATAACTTCATGGATCAGCCTAATCAGAGCATCAACTATGATGATGAAAAGGAATGGGGATAGAGGGAACCCTTGTTTGATCCCCTAGAGGCCCGAAAAAACCTTGATGGGGAATTTCTTATGAGCACTGCGAAGGAAACAGATTCAACACATCCCATAATCAAATCAGCAGTAGATAGATGCATTCCCATGTTTAACGGTATTGACTACAAAAAGATCCAATTTACACGGTCGTAGGATTTAGAAAGGTCCATATTAAGGATGGTTGCATGTTGTTTTGACAACTTAATTGAGTGTAATTCTTTCTACACTATCGACACTGCATCTTGTATTTTCCTTCATTGCAAGAAACCAAACTGTTTTTCAATGATGAATTTGCTCGGAATTGGTTTAAGTCTTTGAGAGATAATCTTTATCACTAGCTTGGAGATTACATTGTAATACACAATGGGTCGATAATCATCAAATGTTACTTTGCCTTGTTTTTTAGGGATAAGAGTAATAAAGGTGGAGTTCAGTGAACCCAACATCTTCCCTAAACTCTGGGACTCTCTAACCACCATCATCAAATCTTAGTTCATCAAATCATAGAAACCACTAAATAATTCTATAGTGATACCGTCGGGGTCAGGACTCTTACCTTTTCATGGAAGTTAATGACACTAAGACTTCAGGCTCCATAACCATCTCCTCCAGTTCCTGGTTCATTTCATTAGAGAACACATTTAGGGTTTTGGAGATAACTTCGAGGATTTCCTAGATCGGGCAACTGCTCTTTTCCATGAACAGAGATTGGAAGTGATGAACAACTTCCTCGGCCATATATTTGAATGTGTGAAACCTATCTCCACTTGGATTTTTGATCTCCCAAATTGAGTTTATATTTTTTCGGTGATTTGTGTGCTGGTGGAAGAATTTTGAATTATTATTCCCCCTCCTTTATCCAAATGGTGTGGCTCTTTAGGTTCTAGGAGGTGTCTTCCTTATCCATTATGGAGTTCCTAAGGCATTCCAAGGTACATAGATGTAATAATTCAATTGTTGAGAGTGTGCTCATGGCAATGTATGAATACAATCTTTCGATCTCCACCTTTGATTATTTCAACGTAGTTTGAGTCTTCTCCATGTAGGATTTGTACCAATGTTTCATGAGCACTTTAATACGATCAATGTTGTCTACCACCTGTCTCGTAAATGGGAAAGAGGATTTGGAAGAAAATTGCACACAGGTCTCCTTGACCAAATTCCTATAATCTTGTTCTAGGAGCTATGTGTGATTGATTTTAAAGGGGGAGGGAGGATTCTCCTCCTCAGAGGCCATTTGGAAAAGAAATGAAGGATGGTCGGAAATTCCTCCTAAAGAGACCCGAGACTTTATAATAAATGAATTGTCCATAAAATATTTTGACACCAGGAATCATTCCAACCTTATAGAAATTGTTGCCTCATCGACGTCAAAATTTTGTCATGTTAGTACTAGCTTTGTTGGTTCCACATCCAGTAATATTTGTTTTTCAAAAAACAACGTAAATAAATAGATTTGAGAGTTTGGTCCTTTGTTTCCCTCCAAAACCTCTCTTGAGGACACGGTGGGATTTAAATCTCCTCCAATGAGAGTGAAAGGATCTTCTAAAGCCTTAGAATCTAAAATTATTTCCCAAAAAGGGATGTGTTCTACATACAACCCAAGTATATTCAACATTGTTATTATAATTCCTAAATTTACTGCTTCCAACTGGACTACTATGACATAGTTTACCATAGACTTGAAATGTTCTTTAAAATATAGGTTTCGTCCAGTAAGTAGTGCTCCCAACTTTCCATCTACATCCAATGAACAAAAAGACCAGTTTTTTATCCATGATTCAAAGACTGGTCTAGCATAAACTACTTCCACCATTGTTTCTTTCATTAAGATAATATTCATCTTGTGGCTCTGAATGATCCTTTTAATGGATATCATTTTACAGGCACCCCCTACCCCTCTCATGTTGAAAGAGAGGACTATCATGAGGGAACCCTTTGAGGTATTTCCCTGCACCAAGGGCCCTGACAATTCTTGATGGTTTACCTTTCTTGATATCTTGCACAACCCTTTTATGTGCCTTTGACAAGTGGGATTTCCTTCCTACTAGGTTGGGTTGAAAGGGATTAAGGTCTAAGCCTCCTATCATTGAAGACTCTTATTTTATCCTTTTCCAAGACCTTAGAGTGTAACCATTTATGGATGATACTCCTCCACCCTCAGACAAAGAGGGAAGGTCAGGCTCCAACCCTTCTGCTACAACTATTATTTTTGGATTTGCACATGACAAGGGTTTTGGAGCCCCAGATAGGGAGGAACAAGCGGGGGAGATACATTTTTGAGTAGATTCTACCAATAGATTGACCTTTGAGGAGAGAGTGGTCACATCCTTGACTTCAACTAATTGTGATGAAGGGATAAGAGAAAAGGAAGCGTCTAAAGAACTGAGAGAAATATTACTAAGAGGCATAACATGAGGATCTGAAGCTTCCTTTGATACGTCTTCTGGTGTAGTATTTGGTGCCAAGGAGTGGTTTTCTTTCATGTATAGCAGGGCCGAATTCTAACCTCGTGAACCATTCATTGTTGAAACCTTGGACTTCTAAACCCAAATATTTTTCTTGTTATGACCACTGGTAGAATCTGTCGAGGCGAGTAATGGCTATATCCTCACTCAAGGATTTTTTAATCTCATTAGGCTAGGTGAGATAGGAAGGATTATCTCCCTAGGCTTACAACCTGTTCAAAAATATCTATTATCCCTCAAGAAATAAGTTCTTGGGCCTGATGTTATTATAAATATGTATGCTTTGATGTAAAGTAAAATTAAAAAATAGAAAAAGTGTTTGTAAATGAATTCTATAACAGTTGAATAAAGAAATACAAGATAACATACATCTAAAAGTTTAGTACACAACTGGTCTCAAATTGAGAAGAAATCAAAAAATGATTTTATTAATATCTTTTATGAGTCACAACCAAGATTCTCTTTACAAACCCCTACAAGGGTTTGGACCAGAATTAGATTTAGAAATCTAATATGTAATTTTAAATCATACAAAGACAGCTTGTGTCTCAAAGAAAAATACCAAGACTGAAAATAAATTAGATCAATCCAAGCTACAAGCGCATCATAGTCTTGACTATGCAAAATAGAATTAATCAACATTGAAATTGAATTCAGAAATTCTAACTAAGACTAAACATACTATCAATGTGAATGAATGACCTTTTGAAGCATGTCAAAAGTCTGTGTTTCCCAGTCCTTTATTTTTCCACCTTTAGAGTAACCATGCTATCAACAAGATAACTAAGCTCTAAAGAAACTCATAAATGAATGAATGAATAGTTATTCTCACTTGAGGCAAGAGCAAAACTTATCAGAAGTATATCTCTCTATTTTCTCATGTCCATCTTTGTCCTTTCTCTCTTCCTTTTATTCTTCAAAAAGTAGTTCAAGTGGTTCAACTACCTTTTGTTACTAATGTTAAATAACTTTAGTTAAGATAGGACAACTTTATTAATAATAAGGGTAAACAATAATAGGTAATAATTAATAGGTGGGGCCCCTATATATATTTATCTCTTTTATTTTCAACATTCCCTTGTTTCTCCGCATTTTACTCATATATCATGAACATGTCAGCATCAAAATAAATCTAAAAAACAATCAATGTAATCATGTCACATCATAAAAAAAACACTTGTATCTCCCAAAACACCGTAAAGGCATAATATGAAAATTTTCAAAAAATAATATCATGTATGTTGTCTAAAAAAGTATGCCTCATATGTCAAATTGAAAGTATCATCATATAAAAATAAAGTCAGAAATATTGTTTTATATTTGAAGTAGACTCTCTTTGTCTACTTCCTTCTAACAATGCTTCCCCATGTTTAAGTAAATCTGCATCAACATATTTCTTTTCCTCCACTTTTGAAATTTCAGGGTGTAAATCATAATAAATTTTATTTTTATTACATCATCCTTAAGTTTGGAAAGAATGGACTTGATCGTGTAGGAAGAAGTCTCGAATGATTCAGAACTAACAGAAATGGCAGGAATTTTTCCTTTATCTAGATGAGGTTCAATGGATAAATCTTTACAATTTTTTGTAATTTGGATAGAGTGTGTATGTGAGGCAACAAAAGCAACAGGATGTATAGGCTGTAAAGGAGGAGGGCCTGGAGGCGGTAATGACATAGTGGACCACAAGACTATACCGGAAGGAGGATTAGTTGGTACATTTTCCCAGCCATCATTGCCTGGATGAGGCTTGGTGGCATATGGGGTGGCTCCTAAAAGTCAACTATGCTTGAGTGTGGTTGTAAAGGAGGCATAATAGGTGCTTGCGAAAGTTGGAAAGCAAGGTAACCAGCAGGGTTCAATTCGTCGGTTTGAACTAGTTGATTGAATTCCTCCAAATTGGCATCAAAATGGATGGAGAACCTCATTCTTTTGTTTTTGCCTCTTTTCCCAAATGCATGGGGAATTCTACCTATGTTTCATTTGTTTCCCCTGTTACCAAAACGATTGTTGTCATGACTGAAGAAACTCATCTATATTGCATCAATGACCCAATTAGTAAATATTTACAGTATATTAAACATCATATACTATTTTTCCTTCAAAATAATTGAACAATGGCTCTGAACTAACCAAGCAATCAAGCATCCCAAGGGAAGATGAAAGAAAATAAGGAAAATAGGGAAGAACATCATAAGTTGCATTTTTCTTTACTTGTTGTCCATAGCATTCAAAGTATGCATTCCTAATCAAATCCTTCTGTATGATCAGTCACTAATCTCCTTGAGCATGGGAAATGAATGTAAATGGAATCATTAATGAGGAAGGAGTAACGAAAGGGATTTATAATTTATGAAAAATGTTATAGATGACAGGAATGCATGATAATATACATGTTCACGATCCCTTTCAATCAATTATATTCAGAACTCATCCTTTTCTTTTATCAGCATACTTTGTAAACTATTTTCAACATTTAAAATCTGCCTGAGCATTTCGTTTAGCCACACCATATCTACAAGGAATGTCTCCAAAAATAATAATTTTCTCATACATTATCCTGTTGATTGCAACAATGTCATGAAAAACTATCTTTTTGACAAGTGCACTTACAAAGTCTATTATAATCAATCACATTAACATGGGGAGTTATTTCATGAATTTTTAAATGAAAAATGTTTTTGGATATTCGGGAATAACTTCTAGAAAGTGGTATAAAATGGGGGGGGATGCCCTTTTATATGAAAGACAAATGAAATTTAAATCCGCATGTAAATCCTTCCATGAAATCTTTTCCAAACATGCACATCATTTATATTCAATAGTTCGAACTTACATTATTAGACTTGACAAATTTAACCAATATCTTTGTTAGCTGCCAAAGGTTATGAATGTCTTGGGTTTATTCTAAAACATAAACCAAAATAATTAAATGACCAGAGTATAAGATTTCTCAAGAAGCATGCAACTTTTAGACAATATTATCTATACTGATCAGAATTTTAAAGGGATGTCATGGCCAACAGAGGCACACAATGCATCCAAAATGGTCATAGTGTTGTAACATTTCAAGTTATAATCATATAGTTGGAGATACTTCACACACACCTAGGATTTATTTTTCCTAAGGTTTTCCCTATGATTATTAGTCATTATTCATTCTACTATAGTTTAGGGAGAATATTGTCATTATTCATTCTACTATAGTTTAGGGGAGAGAATATTCTCTCCACCATTAACTTCACTTTGATCACTGAGGAGTCTAGATGCTACACTCCGGGATCAATACCGCAACTTTGGGATCATCACTAGTTAATGTGAATTTTCCTTGGTATTATCAAATTTGTGACTACCACATTTCAAAATGGTCTCTAGTATCCCTCACTCTGGCTACTGTTTTAGTCAATTAACTGAAGACTAAGAGAGACTAGTTAACTCATACTAAATGGCAGTTAACTCCTGTAACTAATTGAGAGACTAGACTAGGTGAAGTTTAATTCCATAAATGTTGGTGTGTGTCCTTCCACTCAATTCTAAACCACCACTATGGTGCATCAGTTTCCTCCAATGTGCATTAGTTGAGTTATGCATAGTATATCATGTGTAAATTATCATTCATTCAATTTGTTAATGAGAAGCCCTATCTTTTCTCTCATGCTTCCTTTTCTCATATTTTCTCTGCAAACCGTAGGCCATTTGGTTAGATAGATCTATTATGTAGTTTCAATAAATTTACATGGTATCAAAGATGACAAATTTCTAAGCAAAAGACATACCAAATTATTTTTGTAGGTATCTAAGATTGAAGACAAATGTAAAATGGAATTTTCCACAAAGACCACTCTTACACTGCATAACGGTATTTGCATTGAAGGAGAAAAGAGGATTGCTGCTAAGCATGGAACAGACCGAACCCATATCATCCATGTGAAAAATTCAAGTATCCTAATCAATGGATGAAGCGCTTGAACCATTTGCAATTCATTTTCATGAACTCCCTTTCACATATCCTCCTCGTGAAACCCCTCAATGAAGACTTGACCACCATGGAAGGGATTTTGGAAAATGGACTATATGAGGGATACATGCTTGAGATGAATTGCCTATACTGATCCAAAACCTTCAAAAGTCTCCACATTTCTACCAAATATATAGATTTGTTTAAATCCAAGGCTTCATAAGCAATCTAAGCAGAGTTCAAATGGATTTCACCATTATCTCCAAAATTGGTCTAGAATGCTTAGTGTTTGTATCCACATTCTATTCTGTCAGATTTGACTTTGGATCCACCTGGAAGATGACTTCTCTCGAGGAATTTATTGAATCTCCGACACAAGAGAAGAACAAGATTATCAACATGGGAAAATCAAAGGCTCAGTTGCCACGCACCCTACCGCATGATGGTAGAGGTCATAAAATTAAGAAATCTAAAAGAAAAAGACAAAAAGGAAAGCAATAAGGAAAATCCAAATAAGGAAGAGTACTCAAAATCATTCAATGATGCCTCTGAATCCAAATGTGGAAAGGGAAGAAAATAGGAGAAATGCACTCTACTGCCATAAAGGATTCCATCCAAAATCCATTGTATGTAGAAACAGATAGATAAAATGGTCCAAATACTTCAAGAAAACAACCTTAGAGATCGCATACCTGAGGGTGCCAAGAAGAAGAAGCTAGAATATTAGAATCCCAAGAAAGACAATTTTATCCATTAGCTTTGATCACGCATCAACTCCTTTCCCGATGTTTGGATCATAGATTCAGGGCATCACACCACATTGGGTAAAAAGAAGTATATATTCTTCATTGAATGCAATGCAAGATCCCTCCTATTCTGTAAGTTTTAAAACATGTGAAGTAAAGCAATGCACATACATATTCTTAAGAAAACAAAAAATTAATCAATGGCTCACACATAGTAGACGAGATTTCCTACATTGGAAACCCTTAACCGGAGAAAACTAGCATCTCTTGTGCCACCCCTCTCAACTCTTTCATTGTATTAATTTCACCATTCACCATAATGAGCATTGTATATTATGTAGTTACCAAAACCCTAATCCCTAACTGGGATTAATTTAGGAAACCGCTAAAAATAGAAAAAATCCGCTAAAATATCAAAACCACCAAAAAATTGGGGTTGCTGGCCCAAACGCTACATCAGAACTGGGGAACCGCCCCCTGGACCCCCCAGGAAAGCGCTCGGCGCAAATGACACAAAAAGTGATGGAAGTTGGCATCACGATCCAGCTTGTCGAATCTAACGCTTCAATAATACACACATGCAAAGAGGCAACACATGCCCAACAATTTAATGGGGACAACTTCAAGTCGCTGACACCGACAGTGGGAGAAATGAACTCACGAATGAAAGCTTTGAGAATGTGCTACATGTTCCTAAACTCTCCGTCAATCTTCATGTATTAGATGAAAAAATCTAGCACCATGAAGAGAGTAGTATTCACACCTGATGTTGTGGATATTTATGACATGCAAACCAATCCAGGGTTGCTACCGTCGAGGTAAATCATCAATCTAGACTCTAAGACATTTTCTAAATTTATCGAACTGGATTCTAAGACATCAACAAGCACCCATGATGATGAAAGCATTAGGATATGGCACAAAATATTTGGGCATTTAACTTTCAGATATATGAAACAAGTTGTATGCTGTGGAATGGTTGAAGGTCTACCTGACATCCACATCTCCAAAGGAATTTGTGAGGGGCATGTTCTTGGAAAACACCCTCAAGAGAAATTTGACAAAGGATGACTCGTAAGGCTTCTCTCCTTCGCAAATCCATATGAGCCATTCCTTTTCCGGTGATCCATCAATCAAGAAGGTATGTGTCATTTTTATTGATGATTTCATGTTTCATGGACTTCCTTTTCTCGTGCAAAAATTTGAGTTATTTCAACACCTCAAATATTTAGAATCCCTTGTTGAGACACAATCGAAAGAAGATTAAAGTCCTCTAAACAAATAATGGAGGGGATTATTTCAACCATGAGATAAAAATCTTTTTTCTCTTGAGGGCCGAGATTCGGCCAGCACATTGTTTTATACTGCGAGCAAAACTGAGTAAGCATGAAAAATATCCCAAAGAGATGGCTACCGCGTTGCATGCAAAGTTACTTCCACAAATATTATGGGTTGAAGAACTTAATTTTGAAACCTAAATCCAAAACAAATCTCTCCATATATATTTCAAGGATAAAACCCCCTCGAGGCTTGGAGCAAGCTCAAACCGTAAGGGACCTAATTTTCATATATTATTTGATTCTTGTATTGGCTAGGATTCTTAGAAGAGGGAAGGCACTTGATCCATAGAGTACAGTGTATTTATGTCAATACCCAACGATGTGAAGGGATATAGATTCATTGATCTCTCCAATGCACCCACTCATCATTGAGCAGAAGTAAATAATTCAGAAAGTATCTTGCATGTACCCTCGTGACGATGCGTATTATCTTTTGTTCTTCCAATACGTCAAAGATGATGAGGATGATGCTTCAATCTTCTCTTCGAGGATTCGTATGATTCGATATAATGCTGCATGCAGATGCAGATGCAGAACCAGAGTCGGTGTCTGGCAGCCAAGACTACTCTTTATGATGTAGGATATCTTGTTGGGGATCCAAATAATACTAGGATGACTCGATCCGGCCATATGAGCCTTGCACCCTTCACTACCTTGAACTAATTACCCGCATACGTTTTCTTGGTTCGCCTTCGTGATCCACGGTTCCATGGCTAGCCCCGCTAGGAATCCTTTTGGGAATCCACCATGAAGAAGGCCAATCCCTCCCTCGAGAACCAGACTTGGGATTCGGGTTCCCCTTCCTGGCCAGAAGGAAACTTGTCGTGCAGATGGGTCTACAGACCAAGAGTGTAATTATTGGACAGATTAGCAAATACAAAGCTAGGTTAGTTTCCAAAGGCTTTCAACAAAGTGCACGGAATTGACCATGACACAAGACCTTCGCCCAAAGGGGATGGTGGGATGGATTCCATTCGATTGACCCTTGCCATTTCGGTATCCAAGGGATGGGAAGTACATCCATGGATGTGAAGAATGCATTTCTTCATGAATATCTCTTAGGAGATCTACATGGAGCAAACCCCAAGGCTTCATGCAGATTTGATCTTTGTCCGGTCAATCAAGAAGTATCTTTATGGCCTCAAGAAATATTGGAGGGAATGGTATTCAATATGGACTTCCTCGCTATTTCCATTTAATCCTTGTACATTGTAAGAAATACATGAATGTTTACATGTTGAGGACGTTTGATCTAATTTCTACTCCTAGTTTTGTATGTTGATTTGTTTATCAATCGGTTGCTCCAATTCAACGCATTGTTGCACAATGTGATTCTCGCAAGACCCATTCTTTATTTGACGGCAATAGGTCCATATTTTCCTTGGTCTCTAGATATGTCAGGATGCTTCAGGAATCAAAATTTCTTAGGTCAAGTATGCATGAGATCTCCTTGAGATTTGGATACGTACAAGTCCGCCTCGACTCTTCCTAATCTGGAGTTAGAAGGAGGATGACTGGGGACACTCCACCTGTGGACAAGCATATTGTACTGCATCTATGGGAGCTGTATCTCACACAACCATACCATACCTCTCTTATGCTTGAGTAGTTTCCATGTGTTCATGCAGAGTTGCATGAACTACACAAGATAAAATGTAATCCCTTCGACACGCATTAACCATCACCTTGGGATTCACTATGAAGTAGACTCTACATTGGACCTCATCGGTTCACTGATTGCAAGATACCTATATAATAAATATGCATTATAAATAAAATGCTAGAAATGGCGTAATAACAAGTATTATTCATGAGCATAATCATCCACAATAACACAAATAATATATAAGAACAACAAATGTAAATAGCACTTTGATTCAGAAAGCAATGTTTACAGCTTCTTCGAGGGAACCTCCAATCGAGCAATGCCTCTATTACAAGAATCTCCAAGCTAGGGTTTCATACCCTCGACCCTATTTATACTAAATATGTCTATCAAGAGAAGCATCTAGAGGAATATCCTTCCTTCTAGAAGGAGGCTTCTATTAGGTCTTCTTTACATCCGCTTTATTCTATTTTATCGAAAAGGTCTTTATTAATATTGACCTTTATTACATCTCAATATATTGATCTACCTATGTAAAGGGTTAGGACCCTAACATTCTCGCGAATCAAGTTAGCCAACATCGACGTAAGTTCAAGACCGGTTACTCACTCAGTATTGGTTCCGGGTCTATTTGTTGGTTGAGCAAGAACTAGGTTGCTATTGATCTATCTTCATTGAGACATAGTACAAAGGGGTTATTTAACATAACCATTCAGGATATGAGGCTACAACATTTTCTCACCGAATTAGGCATTTAGTTTCATCGACACTATCTGTGTGACCATACACTTTTTAAGTTTTGCGTAGATCGAAGTTAAGAGTCAGTCGATGAAGCACATTGAGATCCACATGAACTACATATGGGACTTAGTACCTAGGGGATCATCTACGCTTTTTCCTTCAATGTAAAAGACCTGTCACATCTTCACCGAAAGCAAAAGTTCCATTCTCACAATACTATCTTTGGAGGAAGGGAAACAGCTTCCCAGTTAACCCGCCATTGTTATTTTACATACATTGTAATTGATGGGGTAATTTTAAGCGAGGTTTTCCTCTTCCTCATTTATTTTAGGAGTATTTGGTACTTAACATGGCCTCGCTGTCGAGCTCCTTTATTTTCACCATAGTGATGTTCAAGGGGTGTTGGACACACTTCACACAAACCTAGGATTTAATTTTCCTAAATTTATTCCTTGTTTATAAGTCATAATTAATCATTATCCAACCTCCTATATTTAAGGGGAGAATAATCCACCTAGAAAATATTCTCTTCAGTTTGACTAATTGAGTTGAGTCTAGATGTTACATTGGGATCATCACCATGTAGGATTGGGATCATCAATGAACATTGTCCTTGGATTATCACCACTAGCTCTCATTACCACATTCCTTGATCTCTCCTCACTTTGACTCTATCAGCTAACTAAAAGACCTAAAGACTAGTTAATCCCATACTAGGTGGCACCAATTCGCAGAATCACTGGAGAGACTAGACTAGGTGGCAATTTACTCCTCAGAATCAGTTGGTGTGTGTCTAGATAACTCTAGACCACCACCATAGTGCATTATCACATCTCCTCTAGTGTGCATTGGTTTATTTATGCAAAGTATATCATGTGTAAATTATCATTCATTCAATTTGTTAATGAGAATTCTTCCACATTTATCTCCCCGCGATATATTTTCAGGCTATTTTGCACCAAGAAATTGTAGGCTGTCATTTGTTAGCTAGATCTATTATGTGTTCAACACATTTACACATATCCTAACCTTTTGGAAAATAACACTATCAACAAATAATGTGTATAGCCATATTGTTTATATTAGACTAAACATGACAGGTTCAAGTTGTTATAAGAAAAATATGTCCCCATATGCATCCAACTTATCTCCGTTGTGAAGCTCTGCTACATCCCTCTTGATAGCTCCCATCAAGGTAGACCACCCGGCACTCCTCAAATGGTCCTTCACCCGGTGGTAATGAAGGGGGGAAAATGAGAGGTGAAAGGCTTACGAGAAGTATTCCTTAGGACCACCCACCCTGAATGTTGTCCTCCCTCAGCTTCCTAGATCGCCAAAATGGCCTAGGGGGTGAAAATTATGGACAATGGGATGAAAATAAGCTCATTGATTTTTAGGAAAACAAACTAAATAAATCAAAAAGTGATTTGTTCACTCCCTTAAAGCATTGAAAATGGAAAATGGGTTCCCGTGGTAAACTGGGGTCCTGGACAATAGACAAGTGGATGCCACAAGTGAAAAGTTGAAAAAATAAGAGTGAAACATGAGTTTAAAAGATACAACCAAATATTTTTAGATGGTTGTAAATTGCAAACAACAAGTTGTGTTGGATAATAAGCCATGATTCCAAAGATTGATGTCAAGTGATTGATTGATGCCATGATTGATTGATCCCAAAATATTGATTGATTGATGTGTGTCCTTAATGGATAGATGACAAGTGGAATCATAATCATTGATATGATGCATAGTTTATATATATTTTGCAGTGGTGAATTGATGCATAGTTGTCTTATCATGGTTGATAAGGAGTACAAATGAATGAACTCCAAAGTGGTCCCCATGGTGAAATCCCCACAGGAAGAATTCCTACTATTGATTTATCCCATAGTATCAAGCATAACCCATGCTTATATGTGGAATAATGAGATGAAGATCGAAGTTGTTGGTCAAACTATCCTAGATGGATATTTGTTTTCATGCCATTTCCTGGTAGGTATGGAATGTCACATAACTCCTCATAGTTTGAGAGTTATGGCCTCATTTAAGATGAAGGACCTCATATGTTGGCTTGAAATCGAGGTCAAAGAAGTCAAAGTGCTTGAAAAGAAGAAATCATTATTTAAATAATAAAGGAAGTGAAAAATCAAAGAAGATTGTTTGGAAGTGAGGACAAAGTCAAGAAGAAATATTTAAATGATAAAGTAATGGATAACTTCTATTTATGGAAAGTGGTTAACCCTAAAGAGGAAATATAACCTAGGAAGGGGTTAAGTGACCTAGGAAGATATTTGGAGAGTATAAAAAAAAGAGGCAAGGTCTCTTTATGAATGCAAATCTCTTCAGATTTTGTGAGATCTCTCATAGGCATCCCTGACGAGCGTGTTGAAGACTCGAGAGAAGAGATCTAGAGGATTCATGGACGATTAAAGTTCTCAAAGAAGTTTGAGATCATGACTCCACAAAAGTCTCGAAAGCCCTAAACCCTAGGTTCGGAGGTATACTGGCCACAGAGCTAGGTGCATACATACAACGGGTTTTGTACCCCAATATAGGAGCGCATGAGTGGAAGTCAGCGAAGACCTTGCGGATTGAGGTTGATGACGCCTTTGGAGATCGGAAGAAGCGTGTTCCGTGATCCCATCTCATGGGCCTGCTATCCTATAGAAACTCGGGGCGGTTACATTGTTGTTTTGATGGATACTGTTGCTTTTTGTGTAGTGAATGCCTTAAGCATTCTTGGTACGCTTGTTGTACGCGGTTTGTGTTGGTCGAGTGAAAAGCACTCTATGTTTCTCAAGACCGAGCATGATTGCTATAGTATAATCGGTTGCTTCGTACACATGAGTTATGAAAGCATTCATATTGTATGGTTGAGGAGCATGAGTTTGTTGTAGAAGAACATAGATGTGTTGATATCGGTTATGGTTCAGATAGTACAGTGAAAGACTGGCGGCGGGTGTGACGTAATGAAAAAGAGTTTTGAAGCGTCAAAGATAAATTTTCAAACCCTGCTTCGGTAAAGCATACAGGTGTCGTAGTGAGCCGCTGCATATTACGCCGTGGGCTACACTAATACCGGTAGGGAAGCACATATGCATGTTGAACTTCCGATAGCTCGCGTACCTATTGACATATATTGACATTCCCTGAGGATTGTTGCCTCATCTCAGCTTGGTGCCGAAGTTTGTAAGATAAGTCTTGCATTATAGAGTTAGTGTTCTTGTAGAGTTGTACCTCTATTCCGCTTTTGTTGATAACCCAAGGATTGAAGTCCTGTAATAAAAGAAAATTGTACATACATCTTGTGTCTCTTGTGATGAGATGAGATGTTGATGATATATGTTGTTACATATGTTGCTAATGGCTACTTACATTTGGATTGCTAAGGAATGACATGAATAAGTAATGAGTAAATGGTGATTGCCAACTAAGAAGTTTGTGAAGGGGAAGTTTTGGGGAAAATAATTTCTACATTGTTCAACACCCCCAATGTAGCTGTCATGTGTCCAACACTATAATGAGAAGGCCTTCAATTATAACTTTATAAAGTTTCGGCGAGAGATCCATAGACACACAAATGGATATTTAGAAGTTCCAATCCTTTGAGATGAAAACATTTACTTGAGAATAGAGATACTGTAGCAAGTAAAGGGAAATAGGAGTTTGTATTTTGAAGGAAGCCATTGGTGGATCGGTTTCTTTGAAAAACAATTCAAAGTTTGCAAGGTTAAACTCAAAGGGAAGGAAAGAAGAATGATGCATTGGCTCTCAAGACCACATTCTCTTAGTGGACTTTCAAGCCCTATCAAAAGGAGCATGGGACAATGCACTTCCTCCAAGGATCTATGGCTAAAGCAGAGGAGACATATCAAAGAAAAGGAATACCTTGAAGACAACCTACCCAGAAGAAATGAAGGTGGACAGAATTCAAACTCATAATTGCATTATTTATAAATGTGATAATGTTGGCAAAAGGAAGATCTTGAAGACATTTCAAATGAAGGCAAAGAATCATGTGATGATGTTGGCAAAGAGGAATATCTTGAAGACATTTCAAATGAAGGTAAAGAATCTCCACAAACCCTTGATTGTAATAATTCAAAATGTGATGATGTTGAATTTTTCTCTACTAGTGAAGAAGAAAATCTAGTAGTTTGGATAAAATCAATTGATTGGTATCCCATGGAAGAAGTAGAAGAAAAACTATTGGAGCTTAAAGAGAAATTTTAAAGAGGTCTATATGAATATAATAATGACCATTATTATATAGACTATAGCTATCTTTCGGATAACAATAAAAGGTTTCTTAAGAAGAATCAAAAGCACATCTTGAAGTTAAAGAAAATGCTCAAAGAACAAGAAAAGAGTAATAAGACTCAATTAGATGGAAAGGAAGAAGAGATCACAAAACTAAAGAATGAAAAAGAAGAAAAGAAGGTAGATGATGAGATTAGCAAAAGTTTTGAAATTATTGTCCATCTCAAGACCCAAATTGAAGAAGACAAAAGGGTAGAGGAACTATTGAGGGATCAAATAAATGAAAAGGAAGAAGCATGTCATAAGTTGGAAGCTGAAGTTGTTGATCTTAGAAAGAAAGTAGAGAATTCAAACAAATTCTTGAATACCTCACAAATCTTGAATGAGATCTTGGAAAGTCAAAGATCACCAAATGATAAATCAGGTCTTGGATACAAGGGAGAAGCTACACATGTTGAAGCAGGCACCTCAAAGAAGCATGAGGTAAGTCCCTCATTCTCAAAGGATGAAGACAATGTTGAATATCAACCATCTACACAAGGCAAAGAAAATTTCAAAAGAACAAAGCAAGGAAGACATCAAGAATCCCTCCTTACACCTCAAAGAAGATGGACACCAAAGCAAAGGTATGAAAGTATTTTTCATGGTCAATGTTATTCATGTAATGAATATGGTCACAAAGCCTTGGAATGCAGATCTTATGCAAGGAAAAATAATGGAAGATTTCATAACACCATAAGGTGTTGGAGATGTGATCAAGTAGGACACATTGTTGTTCATTGTCACAGCATGAGATGCTATAGTTGTAGTGGATTTGGACACAAATCCTAGGATTGTTGGAACACAAGAAGAAGGTCCATGATGAGGAATTCATATAGCATGACTAGAAGAAGGAATGAAGTAAGGAAGGGAGACATATTTGAAAAGATGGAAGCTCAGAGCTCAAGTTCTGAGAAGCAGAGACACCTTCAGAAGTGGGTGAAGAAGACTGAACAACCAGAGCAGAATGGAAGCCTTAAGGGAGGCTCAAGTGAGACATCTACATAAGCATACGCGAGTCACAGTGGTGACAGTCATGTACATACGCAGGCTGACCTTGAATAGGTAGCGTACATGCACAAGTTGTCTGTGCAGCATGCTGCGTATATGTGGTAAAGCCTAGGGAAAAGGGCTATGCAAATGGGTTGCAGCTTGATGTGAGGGTATAAATATGTGATGAAGGGTCTGACATAGTTTGTTGCAGGTTATGACATTGTTTGTTGCAGGTTTTCATGTTTACATATTGGATTATGTAATGTGATGATATAAAATGAAAGACTATCTTGGATGGGTGGCACTAACCCATGAGTATGGATTGAGGCATTAATTGTTGAAGAACAATGATGGTTATGATAGTGAAGTTATGGCACCTTGGTTATGTGATATATCTTGATGATGCTAGCTAGAGATGTCATTGATATATTGAAGCACACTACTAGTACATGTATTATTGGATGCTTAGTATTTTCTGTTGTGAATGGAGGATTGAGGTTGATCTGTTGAGGTACATGGCTAGTACATATTTGAGTTTCATTGATATATCTTATGATGAATTATTGGAAGCATATGTGTTGGATATCTTGGTGCATGCCTTTGGCATATGGTTGGACTACATATTGGGACATGTAGTTGGTGAGTTGATGAGGTGATCATGTTGTACATCATTGATGAGTCTAATCTATAGTTGATGCATGATTGGTACACTTCTAGTAAATTGGTAGAGGCACCAACTAGCAATTTGATTGGCACTTGTCTTATGGAGGATTTGGCATAAGTACATGTATGAGGATTCACCATGTTGTGATATTAGTGCATGGTTGATGTACTTTCTTAGTACAAGTTGTGATACATGTTGATGTACAGGTTTGGTACACTCATAGATGGTATATGTTTGGATGATACATACTTAGCTAAAAGTACACCATTGGTATTACTTGATTAGCATTGGTACATGATACACTGGATGTTATAGTTGAGACACTTGATTGATTGAGATACATGATTATGGAACTTGGTTCATGATAGGAGCATATCATGAGTGATATGACACTTGTTTGGCATGTTGGTAGATGCACATGGTTGGCATATTGATAGAAGCATATGGTTGATACATTCCATTGATGATATCTTATGGCACATTGTATGGTGTTGATGTACATGGTTAATGTACATGGGTGTTGTGTATGGTGGGCACACATTTTGGTACATGATGTATTTATTCACTCATTAACATATATTTTGCTTCATGATGTTTGGTATGGCATGAGTTTGAAGCATGGACAGGTCCAAGGATCGTCATGTGGTAGCATATTGTTCATTTTGCAGAGAAGATAAGGGGAGACATACCCATAGGGGGAGTTATTCTTATTCCCGTGATTCTAGGAGGAAAGAGCCCTATATTTGTCAAAGAGCACAGAGGCATAGTTCCAGGAGGAGAAATGGTCACAGGGGGAGCATGAGTAATATATCTTTAGCATTACATCAGAGTGAGATCCCTTGTTCAAAAGGGGAGAGATTATTCAGAGGAAGATCAAAGGCATTCAGACAGGGGGAGAGATATTCAAAGGGGGAGCATCCCAAGGGGAGAATGACCCCTGGCCATTGATGTCAAAGGGGGATAGATAGTCATATTGATGTGATTGATGATTATTGATGTGAAGAGATAGTCACATTGATATATGACTATTGATGTAGAGCATGCCTTGTCTACATGTTGACATCAATGTTGGTATTTCCATCAATGCCAAAGGGGGAGATTGTTGGATCATTTTTTCATTGATGCCAAAGATTTGTATCAAGTGATTGATTGATGCCAAAAGATTGATTGATGTATTGTCCTTAATGGATATATGACAAGTGGAATCATAGTCATTGATATGATGCATAGTTGGGTTGATGTAAAGATGAGTCATTATTATCTTATCATGATTGATAAGGAGTACAAATGGATGAACTCCAAAGTGGTCCCCTTATGGTGAAATTTCTCATTGGAAGACGCTTTATGGTTGAGTTATCCTAGAAGTATGGTTGGAGAACCCATGCTTATATGTGGAATAATGAGATAAAGATCAGTGAAGTTGTTGCTGAAACTATCCTAGATGGATAGTGTTTGTCATTCCATTTCCGGTGGTATGTGGAATGTCACATAACTCCTCATAGTTTGAGAGTTATGGCCCTACGAAGATGAAGGACCCTCATATGTTGGCTTGAAGCCCCAAGAGGTCAAAGAAGTCAAAGTGCTTGAAAAGAAGAAATCATTATTTAAATAATAAAGTGAAGTCACAAAATCAAAGAAGATTATTTAAATAATAAAGTGAGGTGACAAAGTCAAGAAGAAATATTAAATGATAAAGTAGTGGAGAAATTTCTATTTATGAAAAGTGGTTAACCCTAAAAAGAGGAAAATAGGTTAAGTAACCTAGAAGTGGGTTAAGTGACCTAGAAGTGACCTAGAAGATAGTTACTTGGAGAGTATAAATAAGAGGCAAGGGTCTATTGTGAAATGTACCTATTGTGTATCTTTTGTGAGATCTCTTGTGCATCCTTGAGCATGTGTTGAAGATCTATTGTGAGAGAGAGGAGATCTGGAGGATCTCATGGACGCATCAAAGTTTCGGCAAGTTTGAGATCATGACGGAAAAAGTCTCGGAAGCTCAGAAACCCTAGTTTCTGAGGTATACGTGGGTTGCAGTGAGCTAGGGCGCATACATACGCGGGTTGTACGAGGATAGGGCACGTACAGTGAGTGAATTCATGAAGACTTGTGACTGAGATGATGACAGGCTCTTGGAGACTGAAGCAGGTTCCAGATCTACATTATATGGGCTCAGATCTGCCATAGAAACTCTGGTATGGTTACATTGTTGTCTTGATGGATACTCTTGCTTGTTGTGTAGTGAATTCTTAAGGCATTATTGGTAAGGTTGTTGTGATGTGATTTGTGTTGGTTGATGGAGTGAGCAACACTCCTATGATTCAGTACTGATATGATTGCTATAGTATACTGGTTTTTTGTACATGATGAGTAGCATTCATATTGTATGGTTGAGGAGCATGAGTTTGTTGTAGAAGAACATAGATGTGTTGATATTGGTTATGGTTCAGATAGTACACTGAAAAGATCAGAAGTGGATATGATAGAAGAGAAAGAGTCTGAAGGGCCAAAAAGATGAAGTTTTAGAAACCCTAGTTTCAGAAAGCATATGCAGGCTGTAGTGAGCAAGAGGGAGTACATACGTGGGCTTCACTACTGGTAGGGCACGTACATATGCGTGTTGAACTACCGACATGTTGTGTACCTGTTGAGGATTGTTGCCTCATCTCAGTTGGTGTTGAGTGTGTAAGTTGAGTCTTGCTTTATAGAGCTGGTGCTCTTGTAGAGTTGTACTCTATTCAGTTGTTGTTGATAACCCAAGGATTGAAGTCTGTAATAAAAATAAAATTGTACATACATATTGTGTTCCTTGTGTTCTTTGTGATGATGACTTGTTGATGATATATGTTGTTATTATATGTTGCTGATGTATATTTAAAATTGGCTGGTTATGAATGACAATAATAAGTAATAAGTAAATAGTGATTGCTAACTAAGAAGTTTGTGAAGGGGATTTTTTGGGAAAAAGAGCCCTACATTGTTCACCCCCGCCCCCTCTCAGTGTATTCGGTGTATCCAACAAGTTGTTGGTTGTAAATTGAAAACATCAAGTTGTTCAAAGCTTTTAAGGCGGGGAAACAAGGCCATAATGGATTGGTACCCCCCAGGGTGACCCAAGAAGTGATCCCGGAAAATTGTCAAATCAAAAGGAGGGATATAAATGAAAATGGATATCCTTTTACAAGTTGTTACTGCTATGTTTGGGAGGGTATTTACAACTGAAATTTTTGTTCATGGATAAAGGGTGGACTGACAAAATGTTTGACTTTAAATGTATTTTATTGGTGAATTTTTAGTTATTAACACTTGCCTTGGCCACCACATAGTTTTGAAGGTTATCCCTATCAGGCAAAAAAATCTAGGAATTGTGCCAACCAGTATAAGAAGAGTAGTCTTAGCAGACCACAGAGGTTAGGTCGAAGAGTGCCCCATGCAGTTCAGAGAAGCATGGATTAGCCACTTCTCGTCACGGGCGCTTTCGGGCTTTTAAAGCCGCTTGGAAGGAAGAAGGATATCTGCGAAAAGGAAGAGGCCCAGGACCCCCCTAAAGGGAGTTTTAGTTGAGCTTACCCAAGCAGAGTAGTTTTCCAACCAAGCTAAGCTATTCAACTCCTTGGTCGTGTGGTACTAAGGAAATACCACTCAATTTATACTAACTAGACAACTTCTGAGGGGCTCCTGATGAAGACTTCCTGGCTTTGACACTTAGTATTCTATGAAATTGAAATTGCTTGAAATAAAGGACCAAGCCATCCACATGGTGAGGTCATGTCTTGCTAAATAATATGTGTATGCATATAGATAAATAGTATAGGTTTTGTTTTGAGTCTGTATGGGGCGAACCCCTAACTTTTTTTCAAGTGTTTTGCGGTTTTTTGAGAGTTTTTAGCTTCCTGATTTTTGCATGGCCCCTTTAGGGGCAACCACCTGTAGATTAGTGTATGAGAAAATATACAATGAAATATGATAAAATCAACTAATTTACAAGTAAACAATTACACCATTCAACCCAAAGGAATGGGTTGAGGCTCTTTGCGAGCGACAAGGCCGCAATATACATGAAAGCCCCAATTGATTCCTTGTATGGGGATTGGAAGTTTACTTATTGGAATTCGAAATAGTGACGATTATTAATGAGAGTACAGATCAGATTTTATAAACATAAATTTATAAACAAACTACTCAAACTATCTACACTAGTAAATCATATCGACATGGGTACATGTGCCAAAAATTTTGGAATGAGTGCAAGTGAATGTAAGGTGAAAATGAGAGTGATTGGGTGGATTTACCGATCAGATTGGATATTTTTTATCCATTGTCCTATTGGCCCCTTTTCCTCAAAAAGGTCTTTAGATGGTCCCCAATCGCTTAGGAGAAGCAAAGTAGGTGACCGGATTATATCCTTGTAGGAAAACAACGAAATTTTAGTGTTTATATATGAAAAAACTGAAATAAATGAAACAGAAATTTATACATAAAAGATAGATAACAACCAACTAAGATGGTTGTCCTGAGGGGAGAAATTGACCAAAATGGTCAATTTTCCTGTTTGGGACAGCAAGGTTAATAGCAAAAAAACATAACAGAAATGTACATGAATGAGATAAGGAAGAAAACAAGTATGAATAGCAAGCTAAGAGGCTTATTTAAGGGTTTTCCTAAGGGGCCCTAGGACTCTCGGCCACTAACTAAGGCTGAAAACAGTTGAATACTTCAGAAAATATGCACTAAAACACATTAAATAAGTTAAACAAAGTTCTTATAAAGTGAAAGCAAGTAATTTAAACCCAAGGAAGCATCAACAAACACCTAGCTAACCAATCCCTCTTGGAGATAGCTAACATAACAAGTATTTACTTCTACCCCTCAACCCTTAACCAACAAGTGACATGTCCAACAACTAAAATTTAACAAGTATCACACACACAAAGAGCTTTGGAAAATTTCAGTAGAGATTTGTTACTATAGTCATCCTCCCTTTTTACAATGCCATTCCTCTTATTTATAAAGGAGTGGTGAAGGCTTAGGGTTAGGTCAGAAGACACTTGTCACTTTTGGAAAAGCGACAAGTGGACCAACCCTAAAGTGTTTTTGTCTTTTTACCAAAAAGTAAACATATTCTAAAAAAGAAATATTATCCAAAAGGGATCAAATCAAACCTGATTTGACCTCTTAATTACAATGTATTCATGCCAAAAGAAAATTATGCGAGACCAAACTATTTCAAAATGTCATTTGTCATAAAATGAAAAAATTAATATGCCACATCATCATTTTCCTTGGGATTTGTGCCATCCCAAAGACTTTTTGATTGCTTCCATGTTTTTCATCTGTAGATGAGGTGATTAAGGATATTTCTCGACCATCCATGGTTGTTGGATTCATCGGGATGAAGCCCCAAGGTGTGGGGAAATTGCAGAGTTTCTTAGGAGGGCAAGGGGTCATTGGGATTTGGTCATTGTATGTAAGGAAATACTCACTTTTCAAACATTTTTCAAACCTGATAATACCCACCCTTTGCTTCTTATAAGTTTCCCTATGAGCTTACCAAAGCATGGCTTCGATTTGGGCTTGTTTCGACGAGGGCACCCTCTGGGATTGAACCTTGAGATGATTTTCCCCTATACCAAAAATCCTCAAAAACGTTTTTTCTTGCACTTATGTTTTATCTATGTTCATCACCTTTTCGTTTCCTTTCGTTTGACGCAAATCTGACTACGGATGAGTAAGATATGGCCCTGGAAAAGTACGCGGGAAGGAGTTGGTCAGGAGACTAATCAGGGAAAAATTTCAAATTGGGAAAAAACTCTGGGCTGGACACCAGAATTTATAGGCTACCACAGGCCTGCATACCTGTATCTGAAATGGGTTTTCCTCTTCCAACTCAATTTGGCCTCGGAGACCCCTAATTAGGCCTCCTTCCGATGCGTGCTTTTTGGGCCAATAACGAGTCCATGTCACTCTGGGATGTGTCACTGAAATTTTGGGCTGAATTTGTGGAGGTGAATTCCATGGATGCATTCTTGACTTCGCCCCACTCATTTTCAAATATTTATGGGCGAAATTCCGCCTTCAGATGGCAAAGTTATGCAATTAAAAAGTCTAGTATCCCT
>SNQJ01S0033370.1:41103-65512 GCA_010110895.2 Picea sitchensis | reverse complement strand
TAAAAAACAATCAATGTAATCATGTCACATCATAAAAAAAACACTTGTATCTCCCAAAACACCGTAAAGGCATAATATGAAAATTTTCAAAAAATAATATCATGTATGTTGTCTAAAAAAGTATGCCTCATATGTCAAATTGAAAGTATCATCATATAAAAATAAAGTCAGAAATATTGTTTTATATTTGAAGTAGACTCTCTTTGTCTACTTCCTTCTAACAATGCTTCCCCATGTTTAAGTAAATCTGCATCAACATATTTCTTTTCCTCCACTTTTGAAATTTCAGGGTGTAAATCATAATAAATTTTATTTTTATTACATCATCCTTAAGTTTGGAAAGAATGGACTTGATCGTGTAGGAAGAAGTCTCGAATGATTCAGAACTAACAGAAATGGCAGGAATTTTTCCTTTATCTAGATGAGGTTCAATGGATAAATCTTTACAATTTTTTGTAATTTGGATAGAGTGTGTATGTGAGGCAACAAAAGCAACAGGATGTATAGGCTGTAAAGGAGGAGGGCCTGGAGGCGGTAATGACATAGTGGACCACAAGACTATACCGGAAGGAGGATTAGTTGGTACATTTTCCCAGCCATCATTGCCTGGATGAGGCTTGGTGGCATATGGGGTGGCTCCTAAAAGTCAACTATGCTTGAGTGTGGTTGTAAAGGAGGCATAATAGGTGCTTGCGAAAGTTGGAAAGCAAGGTAACCAGCAGGGTTCAATTCGTCGGTTTGAACTAGTTGATTGAATTCCTCCAAATTGGCATCAAAATGGATGGAGAACCTCATTCTTTTGTTTTTGCCTCTTTTCCCAAATGCATGGGGAATTCTACCTATGTTTCATTTGTTTCCCCTGTTACCAAAACGATTGTTGTCATGACTGAAGAAACTCATCTATATTGCATCAATGACCCAATTAGTAAATATTTACAGTATATTAAACATCATATACTATTTTTCCTTCAAAATAATTGAACAATGGCTCTGAACTAACCAAGCAATCAAGCATCCCAAGGGAAGATGAAAGAAAATAAGGAAAATAGGGAAGAACATCATAAGTTGCATTTTTCTTTACTTGTTGTCCATAGCATTCAAAGTATGCATTCCTAATCAAATCCTTCTGTATGATCAGTCACTAATCTCCTTGAGCATGGGAAATGAATGTAAATGGAATCATTAATGAGGAAGGAGTAACGAAAGGGATTTATAATTTATGAAAAATGTTATAGATGACAGGAATGCATGATAATATACATGTTCACGATCCCTTTCAATCAATTATATTCAGAACTCATCCTTTTCTTTTATCAGCATACTTTGTAAACTATTTTCAACATTTAAAATCTGCCTGAGCATTTCGTTTAGCCACACCATATCTACAAGGAATGTCTCCAAAAATAATAATTTTCTCATACATTATCCTGTTGATTGCAACAATGTCATGAAAAACTATCTTTTTGACAAGTGCACTTACAAAGTCTATTATAATCAATCACATTAACATGGGGAGTTATTTCATGAATTTTTAAATGAAAAATGTTTTTGGATATTCGGGAATAACTTCTAGAAAGTGGTATAAAATGGGGGGGGATGCCCTTTTATATGAAAGACAAATGAAATTTAAATCCGCATGTAAATCCTTCCATGAAATCTTTTCCAAACATGCACATCATTTATATTCAATAGTTCGAACTTACATTATTAGACTTGACAAATTTAACCAATATCTTTGTTAGCTGCCAAAGGTTATGAATGTCTTGGGTTTATTCTAAAACATAAACCAAAATAATTAAATGACCAGAGTATAAGATTTCTCAAGAAGCATGCAACTTTTAGACAATATTATCTATACTGATCAGAATTTTAAAGGGATGTCATGGCCAACAGAGGCACACAATGCATCCAAAATGGTCATAGTGTTGTAACATTTCAAGTTATAATCATATAGTTGGAGATACTTCACACACACCTAGGATTTATTTTTCCTAAGGTTTTCCCTATGATTATTAGTCATTATTCATTCTACTATAGTTTAGGGAGAATATTCTCTCCAATTCACACTTCAGTTTGATCAGTTGAGTGGAGTCTAGATGCTACATCGGGATCATCACCATGCAACATTGGGATCATCACCATCTAATGTGAATTTTCCTTGGTATTATCACCAGACTACCACATTAAAAATGGTTCCCTAGTATCCTCCTCACTTCACATTGTTTTAGTCAATTAACTGAAGACTAAGAGACTAGTTAACTCAGACTAGGTGAAAGTTCACTCCCATAACTGCGTGAGAGACTAGACTAGGTGGAAGTTTACTCCCATAAATGTTGGTGTGTGTCCAGACCACTCTAAACCACCACTATGGTGCATTGGCTTCTCCTCCAATGTGCATTAGTTGAGTTATGCATAGTATATCATGTGTAAATTATCATTCATTCAATTTGTTAATGAGAATTATTCTATTCTTTCTCTCATGCTTCCCTTTTCTCATATTTTCTCTGCAAACTGTGTATGTCATTTGCTAGATAGATCTATTATGTGTAGTTTCAACAAATTTACATGGTATCAAAGATGACAAATTTCTAGGAAAAAGACATACCATATTATTTTTGTAGGTATCGAAGATTGAAGACAACAGAAAAATGGAATTTCCAAAAGAATTAATTCTTACACCGTACAATTTATTTGCATGGAAGGAGAAAAGAGGATTATACAAGTTAAGCATGGAAACAGAGACCGAACCCACATCATCCATAGAAAAATTCAAGTATCTGAATCGAATGGATGAAGCGTTTGGAACTATTTGCAATCTCATTTTTCATGAACTCCTCTTTCACATATCCTCCTGTAAAACCCCCAATGAAGCTTGGACCACCATGGAAGGGATTTTTGGAAAATGGGACTATATGAGGGGATACATGCTTGAGATGGAATTGCTCATATTGGATCCAAAAACCTTCAAAAGTCTCCAATATTTCTTTACCAAATATAAGGATTTGGTGTCGCAACTCAAGGCTTGCGGGGTTGATAAATCTAAGCAGGAGAAACAAATGGTTCTCACCATTATCTCCAAAATTGGTCTAGAATAATCAATGTTTTTATCCACATTTCTTTCAGTTCAGCTCACCTTTGGAGCCACCTAGAAGATGCCCTCTTTTGAGGTATTCATTGAATCTCTGACACAAGAGAAGAACAAGATTATCAACATGGGAAAATCAAAGGCCCAAAGGCACATGCACTTACTGTGCATGATGGTAGAGGTCATAAAATTAAGAAATCTAAAGAAAAAGACAAAAGGAAAGCACATGAAAATCCAAATAAGGAAGAGTACTCAAAATCATTCAATGATGCCTCTGAATCCAAATGTGGAAAGGGAAGAAAATAGGAGAAATGCACTTACTGCCATAAAGGATTCCATCCAAAATCCACATGTATGTAGAAACAGATAGATAAAATGGTCCAAATACTTCAAGAAAACAACCTTAGAGATCGCATCCCCGAGAGGGCCAAGAAGAAGAAGCTAGAATATTAGAATCCCAAGAAAGACAATTCTATCCATGCTTTGATTTCCATCAATCCTCTCCCGATGCTTGGATCATAGATTCAGGGGCATCACACCACATTGCAGCCAAAAAAGAAGTATATTCTTCATTGAATGCATGCAAAGATCCTCCTATTCTTGTAACTTTTAAACATGTGAAGTAAAGCAATGCATACATATTCTTAAGAAAAACAAAAATTAATCAATGGCTCATACACATAGTAGACAGAGATTTACATTGGAAACCCTTAACCGGGAGAAAACTAGCATTCCTTGGTGCCACCCCTTTCAACTCTTCATTGTATTAATTTCACCATTCACCATACGATATTGTAGGTATTATGTAGCTACCAAAACCCTAATCCCTTAATCTGGGATTAATTTAGGAAACCGCTAAAAATAGAAAAATCCGCTAAAATATCAAAACCACCAAAAAAACAATTGGGGCGTTGGCCCAAACGCTACACGTAACCAGGGGGGGAACCTGGCCCCCCCTAGGACCCCCCAGGAAAGCGCTCGGCGCAAATGACACAAAAAGTGATGGAAGTTGGCATCGTCAGATCCAGTTGTCGAATCTAACGCGCCCACACACACACACATGCAAAGAGTATAACACATGCCCAACAATTCTAATGGGGGACAACTCTCAAGTCGCGATCACTGACAAAGGGAGAAATGAACTCACAAACGAAAGCTTTGAGAATGTGCTACATGTTCCCAAACTCTCCGTCAATCTTCTCTCTATGTATTAGATGAAAAAATCTAGCACCATGAAGAGAGTAGTATTCACACCTGATGTTGTGGATATTTATGACATGCAAACCAATTCCAAGGTTTCTACTCGTGAGGTAAATCATCAATCTAGACTCTACACATTTTCTAAATTTATCGAACCGGATTCTACATTACTGCTTACCCATGATGATGAAAGCATTAGGATATGGCACAAAATATTTGGGCATTTAACTTTCAGATATATGCAACAAGTTAGCAAGCAGGGAATGGTTGAAGGTCTACCTGACATCCACTTCTCCAAAGGAATTTGTGAGGGATGTGTTCTTGGAAAACACCCTCAAGAGAAATTTGACAAAGGACAGACTCAGAAGGCTTCCTTTCCTTCAGAACAAATCCATAGTGACCACATTGGCCCTTTTCCGCATCCATCAATCAGTAAAGCAAGGTATGTGCTCATTTTTGTTGATGATTTCTCATGCTTCACATGGACTTCCTTTCTCAGGCAAAAATTTGAGATCTTTCAACACCTCAAATATTTAGAATCCCTTGTTGAGACACAATCAGGAAAGAAGATTAAAGTCCTCTAAACAAATAATGGAGGGGATTATTTCAACCATGAGATACAAAATCTTTTTCTTGAGGCTGAGATTCAGTTGTAGCACATTGTTCCTTATACTTCGCAGCAAAACGGAGTGGCTAAGCGGAAAAAAAAATATCCTTGAAAGAGATGGCACCGTGCATGTTGCATGCAAAGTTACTTCCACAAATATTATGGGATGAAGCACTTAATTGTGCAACCTACATCCAAAACATATCTCCCCGTATATCTTTCAAGGATAAAACCCCCTTCGAGGCTTGGAGCGACCTCAAACCAGAAGTGACCCACTTTCATATATTTGATTCTTGTGCATGGGCTAGGATTCCCTCTTAGAAGAGGAAGGCACTTGATCCATAGAGTACAGAGTGTATTTTTGTTGAATACCCTAGTGTGTGAAGGGATATAGATTCATTGATCTCTCCACAGACCGACTCATCATTGAGCGTAGTGTCCAATTCGAGGAAAGTATCTTGCATGTACCTCAGTAGCTGCATGCAGACATTTTTGTTCTTCCACATGTCAAAGATGATGAGGATGCGCATGCTGAATCTTCTTCAGAGGATTCAGATGATTCAGATACATAGTCAGTGCATGCAGATGCAGATGCAGAGCCAGAGTCGAGGCCCAAGTGGGCCAAGACTACTCTTCAGGATGTAGGATATCTTGTTGGGGATCCAGCTAATACCAGGAGGACTCGATCTGATTTCAAGGAGCCTCCTCTTGCACTCACTACCTTTGAACTAATGCCACCCAGACATGTTTTCTTGGTTCAGTCTTCAGATCCACGGTCCTATGGCGAGCCTGCTAGGAATCCTTTTTGGGAATCCACCATGCAGGAAGAGTACAACTCCCTCCTCGAGAACCAGACTTGGGATCTGGTTCCCCTTCCTACAGGAAGGAAACTTGTCAGGTGCAGATGGGTCTACAGGACCAAGAGTGCATTATATGGACAGGCTAGCAAATACAAAGCTAGGTTAGTTTCCAAAGGCTTTCAGCAGGTGCACGGAATTGACTATGACAAGACCTTCGCTCCAGTGGCGAGGATGGATTCCATATGTTTGGAACTTGCCATTGCGGTATCCAAGGGATGGGAAGTACATCTGATGGATGTGAAGAATGCATTTCTTCATGAATATCTCTCTTAGGAGATCTACATGGAGCAACCCCAAGGCTTCATGCAGGATTGATCTTTGGTCTGTCGACTGAAGAAGTCTATTTATGGCCTCAAGCAAGCCCCGAGGGAATGGTATTCCAATATGGACTTCTACCTGTTGTCACAGAACTTTGTACATTGTAAGAAATACATGAATGTTTACATGTTGAGGACGGTTGATTCACTTCTACTCCTAGTTTTGTATGTTGATGATTTGTTTATCATCGGTTGCTCCAATTCAACGATTGTTGCAGTCAACAGGATTCTGCAAGACCGATTCTTGATGACGTACATGGGTCCGTTACATTTCTTCCTTGGTCTCGAGATTAGTCAAGATGCATTATGCATCAAAATTTCTTAGGTCAAGTATGCATGAGATCTCCTTGAGAGATTTGACATGACAGACTACAAGTCTGCCCCGACTCCTTTCCTATCGGGAGTTAGAATTGAGGATGACGGGGACACTCCACTGGTGGACAGTACATTGTACAGGCATCTAGTGGGGAGCTTGTTGTATCTCACACAATCCATACCATACCTCTCTTATGCAGTTGGAGCAGTCTCCAGGTTCATGCAGGAGTTGCATGAACTACATTGGGAAGATGCAAAATGTATCCTTCGATACGTACAAAGCACCATCACCTTTGGGATTCACTATGAAGTAGACTCTACATTGGACCTCATCGGGTTCATTGATTCTGTGCAAGATACCAGATATAATAAATATGCAGAATATAAATAAAATGCTAGAAATGGCAGAATAACAGTAATATATCCAGTATAATCTCCACAATAACACAAATAATATAAGAACAACAACAGAAATAGCACTTTGATTCAGAAAGCAATGTTTACAGGCCTCTTCGAGGGGGAAACCTCCAATCGAGCAATGCTCTATTACAGTAATCTCCAAGCTAGGGTTTTCATACCCTCGACCCTTATTTATACTAAATATGTCTATCAAGAGAAGCATCTAGAGGAATATCCTTCTAGAAGCGGAGGCTTCTATTAGGTCTTCTTACATCCGCCTTATTCTATTTTATCGAAAGGCCTTATTAATATTGACCTTTATTACATCTGAATATATTGATCTACCTATGTGCGGGTTAGGACCCTAACATTCTGACTGGGTTGGAAATAACATTGATCGCAAGTTCACATCTGGTTACTCACTCAGTCTTGGTTCCAGGCCTATTTATTGGTTGAGCAAGAACTAGGTTGCTATTGATCTATCTTCAGTTGAGACATAGTACAAAGGGTTAGTTAACATAACCATTCAGGATATGAGGCTACAACATTTTCTCACTGAGTTGGGCATTCATTTTCATCGATCAATCTTCATCTGGTGTGACCACCATAGCACTTTTAAGTTTTGCAGAGATCGAGTTTAGAGGCAGCGGATGAAGCACATTGAGATCCACATGAACCACATATGGGACTTAGTACACGAGGGGATCATCGACCTACAGTTTTTTCCTTCAACAGAAAAGACTGTCGACATCTTCACTGAGCAAAAGTTCCATTCTCTACACAGTCATCTTGGAGTGAAGGAAACAGTTTCCTAGCAACTGTCAGTTGTTATTTTTACATACATTGTACTTTGATGGGGTGGGTTTCCCATGAGGTTTTCCCTCTTTCCTCATTTATTTTAGAGTATATTTTTTATTTGGGTACTTAACATGGCCTCGTTGTCAGGAGCCATTCTTTATTTTCACCATAGTGATGTTCAAGGGGGGTGTTGGAGATACTTCACATGCACCTAGGATTTATTATTCCTAAGGTTTTCCCTATTATTATTATTCATTATTCAATCTCCTATAGTTTAAGGAGAATATTCTCTTCATTTCACACTTCAGTTTGATCAGTTGAGTGGAGCCTAGATGTTATATTGGGATCATCACCATGTAGGATTGGGATCATCACCAACTAATGAACATTGTCCTTGGGATTATCACCAGACTAGCTCATTACTCAATATTCCTTGATCTCCTCCTCACTTGACTCTATTTCAGTCAGTTAACTAAAGACTGAAAGACTAGTTAACTCATACTAGGTGGCAATTCACTCCCGTAACTGCCTGAGAGACTAGACTAGGTGGCAATTTACTCCTGTAACTATTGGTGTGTGTCTAGATAACTCTAGACCACCACTATGGTGCATTATCATATCCTCTAGTGTGCATTAGTTTATTTATGCAAAGTATATCATGTGTAAATTATCATTCATTCAATTTGTTAATGAGAATTCTTCCATTATTTATCTCCTGCATATATTTTCTCATATTTTATCTGCAAATTGTGTATGTCATTTGCTAGCTAGATCTATTATGTGCAGGTTCAACACATTTACACATATCCTAACCTTTTGGAAAATAACACTATCAACAAATAATGTGTATAGCCATATTGTTTATATTAGACTAAACATGACAGGTTCAAGTTGTTATAAGAAAAATATGTCCGTTG
Organism: Picea sitchensis; assembly: GCA_010110895.2. NCBI lineage: Eukaryota > Viridiplantae > Streptophyta > Pinopsida > Pinales > Pinaceae > Picea > Picea sitchensis. The sequence goes on along the minus strand of SNQJ01S0033370.1, from coordinate 57,014 downwards.
GGGCAGATCCAACTTATCTGGTTGTGAAGTCGGTTACATCCTCTTTGATAGCTCGGCACGAAGCAGAGACTACCCGCACCTCAAATGGTCCTTCACCTGAGGTGGTAATGAAGGGGGAAAATGAGAGGTGAAAGGCTTACGAGAAGTATTCCTTAGGACCACCCACCCTGGGTGTTGTCCTCCCTTGGCTTCCTGGATGGCCAAAATGGTCTGGGGGTGAAAATTATGGACAATGGGATGAAAATAAGTTCATTGATTTTTAGGAAAACAAACTAAATAAATCAAAAAGTGATTTGTTCACTCCCTTAAAGCCTTGGAAAATGGAACAAAATGGGTTCCCGGGGTAAACTGGGGTCCTGGACAATAGACAAGTGGATGCCACAAGTGAAAAGTTGAAAAAATAAGAGTGAAACATGAGTTTAAAAGATACAGCCCAGTCCTTTTAGATGGTTGTAAATTGCAAACAACAAGTTGTGTTGGATAATGTTGTCATTGATTCCAAAGATTGATGTCAAGTGATTGATTGATGCCAAGTGATTGATTGATCCCAAAATATTGATTGATTGATGTGTGTCCTTAATGGATAGATGACAAGTGGAATCATAGTCATTGATATGATGCAGAGTTGGTTTGATGTAAAGATGAGTCGTTATTGTCTTATCATGGTTGATAAGGAGTACAAATGAATGAACTCCAAAGTGGTCCCCTTATGGTGAAATCCCTCACAGGAAGAATCTTTACGGTTGATTTATCCTATAAGTATCGTTGTATAACCCATGCTTATATGTGGAATAATGAGATGAAGATCAGTGAAGTTGTTGGTCAAACTATCCTAGATGGATATTGTTTGTCATGCCATTTCCGGTGGTATGTGGAATGTCACATAACTCCTCATAGTTTGAGAGTTATGGCCCTACGAAGATGAAGGACCCTCATATGTTGGCTTGAAGCCCCGAGAGGTCAAAGAAGTCAAAGTGCTTGAAAAGAAGAAATCATTATTTAAATAATAAAGTGAAGTGAAAAAATCAAAGAAGATTGTTTAAATAATAAAGTGAGGTGACAAAGTCAAGAAGAAATATTTAAATGATAAAGTAATGGATAACTTTCTATTTATGGAAAGTGGTTAACCCTAAAAAGAGGAAAATAGGTTAAGTAACCTAGAAGTGGGTTAAGTGACCTAGAAGATAGCTACTTGGAGAGTATAAATAAGAGGCAATGGTCTCTTATGAATGTACCTCTTCTGTATATTTTGTGAGATCTCTTGTGCATCCTTGATCATGTGTTGAAGATCAATTCTGAGAGAGAAGAGATCTAGAGGATTTCATGGACGCATTAAAGTTTCAGCAAGTTTGAGATCATGACGACAAAAGTCTCGAAAGCTCAGAAACCCTAGGTTCTGAGGTATACGCGGGCTACAGTGAGCTAGGGTGCATACATACACGGTTTGTACGAATATAGGGAGCGTACAGTGAGTGAAGTCATGAAGACTTGTGATTGAGTTGATGACAGTCTCTTGGAGACTGAAGCAGGTTCCAGATCTGCATTCTATGGGCTCATATCTGCCATAGAAACTCTGGTATGGTTACATTGTTGTCTTGATGGATACTCTTGCTTTTTGTGTAGTGAATGCTTAAGGCATTCTTGGTACGTTTGTTGTAATGTGGTTTGTGTTGGTTGATGGAGTGAAAAGCACTCTTATGCTTCAGTACTGATATGATTGCTATAGTATACTGGTTGTTTGTACACGATGAGTAGCATTCATATTGTATGGTTGAGGAGCATGAGTTTGTTGTAGAAGAACATAGATGTGTTGATATCGGTTATGGTTTAGATAGTACAGTGACAAGATCATAAGTGGGTGTGACAGAAGAAAAAGAGTTTGAAGGGCCAAAAAGATAAATTTTCAGAAACCCTAGTTTCTGAAAGCATATGCAGGCTGTAGTGAGCCAGAGCGCGTACATACGCGGGCTACACTACTGGTAGGGCGTGTACATATGCATGTTGAACTTCCGATAGCTCGCGTACCTATTGACATATTGACATCTGTTGAGGATTGTTGCCTCATCTCAGTTGGTGCTGAGTTTGTAAGATGAGTCTTGCATTATAGAGCTAGTGCTCTTGTAGAGTTGTACTCTATTCAGTTTTTGTTGATAACCCAAGGATTGAAGTCCGTAATAAAAAGAAAATTGTACATACATCTTGTGTTCCTTGTGATGATGATGTTGATGATATATGTTGTTGTTATATGTTGCTAATGTATATTTACATTTGATTGGTTATGAATGACAGTAATAAGTAATGAGTAAATAGTGATTGCTAACTAAGAAGTTTGTGAAGGGGAAGTTTTGGGGAAAATATCCCTACATTGTTCACCCCCCCCTCTCAATGTAGTCAGTGTGTCCAACAATTGGTACGAGAGAAGGCCTTCACTATAATCCTTATAAAGCTTGAAGGAGATCCATAGACACACAAATGGATGATGAAGTGAAGTACCAATCCTTGAGGGAGGGAAAACTATTCTACTTTGAGAATAGATATGAGAGTGCATATAAAGGAAATAGGAGTTTGTATTTGGAAGGAAACCATTGGTGGATGGGTTTCTTTGAAAAACAATTCAAAGTTTACAACTCAAAGGGGAAGGAAAAGAAAGAATGATGCATTGGCTCTCAAGACCATTCTTGGTGGACTTTCAAAGCCCTATCAAAGGAGCATGGGACAATGCACTTCCTCCAAGGATCTATGGCTAAACTAGGATACATATCAAAGTAAAAAGGAATACCTTGAAGACAACTGCATCAAGATCAATGAAGGTGATGAATCTCCAAAAACTCTCAATTGCATTATTTCTAAATGTGATAATGTTGGCAAAAAGGAGAGATCTTGAGACATTTCAAATGAGAGGAGCCAAAGAATCATGTGATGATGTTGGCAAGAGGAATATCTTGGAGACATTTCAAATGAAGGTAAAGAATGCTCAAAGACCCTTGATTGCAATAATAATTCAAAATGTGATGATGTTGGTACTGCTCTACTAGTGAAGAAGAAAATCTAGTAGTTTGGATAAAATCAACTGATTGGTATCCCATGGAAAAAGTAGAAGAAAAACTATTAGACCTTAGAAATTTTAAAGAGGTCTATATGAATATAATAATGACCATTATTATATAGAACTAAACTATCACTAGGATAACAATAAAAGGTTTCTTAAGAAGAATCAAAACACATCTTGAAGTTAAAAGAAAAGATCAAAGAACAAAGAAGAGAGTAACAAGACTCAATTAGATGGAAAGGAAAGAGAGAGATCACAAAACTAAAGAATAGAAAAGAGAAAGAAAAGAAGGGTAGATGATGAGATTAGCAAAAGTTTTGAAATTGTTGTCCATCTCAAATTTAAAATTAGAAGACAAAGGTTAGAGAGCTATTGAGGGATCAAATAAATGAAAAAAAGCATGTGTAAGTTTAGGCTGAGAAGTTGTTGATCTTAGAAAAGAGTAGAGAATTCAAACAAATTCTTGAATACCTCACAAATCTTGAATGAGATCATGGAAAATCAAAGATCACCATATGATAAATCCCGGTCTTGGATACAAGGAAATACACATGTTAGGCGGGGCACCTCAAGCATGATGTAAGTCCCTCACTCTTAAAGGATGAAGACAATGTTGAATATCAACCATCTACCTAGGAGCAAAGAAAATTTCAAAAGAACAAAACAAGGAAGACATCAGTCTCATACACCTCAAAGAAGATGGACACCAAAGAAACAAAGGTATGAAAGTATTTTCATGGTCAATGTTATTCATGTAATGAATATGGTCTAAAGAAAACCTTGGAATCTGAGATCTTATGCAAAGGAAAATAATGGAAAGTTCCTTAACACCATGGGTGTTGGAGATGTGATCAGAGTGGGACACATTGTTGTTCATTGTCACGGCATGAGATGCTACAGCTTTAGTGGATTTGGACACAAATCCTAGGATTATTGGAACACAAGAAGAGACCATGATGGGGAATTCATATAGCATATTCTAGAAGGAATGAAGTAAGGAAGGAGACATATTTGAAAATGGAAGCTTCGGAGCTCAAAGAGTTCGGCGGAATACCGGTGGGTGAAAGCTGAACAACCCGGAGGAAGCGAGAATGGAAATATAAGGAGGCTCAAATTGAGACATCTACATAAAGCATCATGAGTGCAGTGGTAGCGGGTCACTTTATCTGTAATTTGACCTTAGATAGATGGCGATACAATACTGAGTTGTGCATGCGGCTTATCTTTGCGTATATGGTAAAACCTAGGGAAAAGGAGCTATGCGATGGGACGCTTGATGTGAGGTGCCATATGTGATGAAGGAGTGCGACATAGTTTATTTGCGAGGTTATGAGCATTGTTTGTTCACGAGGTTTTCATGTTTACATATTGGATTATGTAATGTGATGATATAAAATGAAAAACTATCTTAGATGGATGAAACTAACCCATGAAGTATGGATTCAGTGGTGAAGGAACAATGTTATTTATGATAGTGAAGTTATGGCACCTTGGTTATGTGATATATCTTGATGATACTAGCTGAGATATGTCATTGATATATTGAAACACACTACTAGTACATGTATTATTGGATGCTTAGTATTTTCAGTAGTGAATGGAGGGATTGAAAGTTTCGTCTGTTGAGGTACATGCTTCGAAATTTTTTCATATTTGGAATTTCATTGATATATCTTATGATGAATTGTTAGAGGCATATTTGTTGAGATATCTTGGGTACAGCCACCTTTGTATATGGTTAGACCTATGGGACATGTAGTTGGTGGGTGATGAGGTGATCATGTTTATCATTGATGAAGGTCTAATCATAGTTGATACATGATTTGATGCCTCCCAAAGTAAATTGGTAGAGGGCACCAACTAACATTTCGGGTGGCATGTATGGAGTTGGCATAAGTATGTAGGGATTCCTACATGTTTTGGTATTGGTACATGGTTGTTGTACTCTTAAGCGCAAATTTAGCCCGATACATGTTACATTATGAAGGTTTACGGCTCATAAGATGGTATATGTTTGGATGATATTACTTAGCTAAAATTACACCATTGGTATTACTTGATTAACATTGGTACATGACCACTACATTGGATGTTATAGTTGAGACACTTGATTCAGTTGAGATACATGATTGTGGAACATGGTTCGCTGATAGGAACATACCTTGAGTGATATGACACTTGTTTGGCATGTTGGTAGATGCACATGGATTGCATATTACGATAGAAACATATGGTTGATACATTCCATTGATGATATCTTAGCGGCACATTGGCAATAGTATTGATAGCCACATGGATTCCGTATACATAGATTGTTATGGTGAAGCTGTTTGGTACATGATGTACTGTTATTTCACTCGGTCAACATATCATTTGCTTCATGATGTTTGTTATGGCATGAGTTTGAAACATGGAGCGAGATTCGGAATCGTCATGTGCTTATAATGTTCATTTGCGAAGAATGGAGACATACCCATAAGGAGTTATTCTTATTCCGATGATTCTAGAGGAAAGGAGCCTATATTTACATCCAAGAGCTACGGAGACGCCGGATTCAGGAATAGTCCGCGAGGGAGCATGAGTAATATATCTTTAGCATTACATCAATGTGAGATCCCTTGTTGAGGAGAATTATTGGAGGAAGATCGAAAGGCATTGACCCGGGGGAGGAATATTCAAAGAGGGGAAACATCAGGGAATGACCCGGCCAAATTGATGTCAAGGAGGGATGAATATTGAGTCATATTGATGTGATTGATGATTATTGATGTGAAGAGATAAAGTCTCATTGATATGACTATTGATGTAGAGCATGTAGCATCCATACATGTGGCTTATCAATGTTTGGTATTTCCCTACGTCAATACCAGGGAAGTTGGATGTTTTCATTGATGCCAAAGATTTGTATCAAGTGATTACCGGTGATGCCAAAAGATTGATTGATGTATTGTCCTTAATGGATATATGACAAAATTGATATAGTCAGTGATACGCCGATGCATAGTTGGGTTGATGTAGAGATGAGTCATTATTATCTTATCATGATTGATAAGAGTACAAATGGTGAACTCCAAAGTGATTTTATATGGTTTAGAAATTTCTCATTGGAAGCAGCTTTATAGTTTGGTTATCCTAGAGTATGGTTGGAAATTACATGCCTATATTGGAATAATAGATAAAGAGATAGAACAGAGTTATTCTTTAGAAACCTAGATGGATAGTGTTTGTCATTCTCATTTCGGTGAGTATGTGGAATGTCACATATCCTAGTTTGAGAGTTATGGCCCTCTGAATGAAGACCCTCATATATGTTGGCAAGGAAGCCCAAAGGGGGTCAAAGAAGTCAAAGTTAGCGAAGAAGAAATCATTATTTTAAATAATAAAATTGAAGTCCACAAAATCAAAGAAATTTATTTAAATAATAAAGGTGAGACAAGTCAAGGAAATATTAGAAATGATAAAGTAGTGGAAATTTCTATTTATGAAGAGTGGTTAACCCTAAAAAGAGGAAGATAGGTTGAGTGACCTAGAAGTGGGTTAAAGTGACCTAGAGAGGTGACCTAGAAGGTGGATTACTTGGAGGTATAAATAAGAGGCAAGGAGGTCTATTGTGTAGAAATGTACCTATTGTGTGTCTTTTTTGTGTATCTCTTGTGTATCCCTTGAGCATGTGTTGAAGATCTATTGTGAGAGAGATCACGGGAGAGGGATCTCATGGGCCTTGTATCAAGTTTAAACCAAGTTTGAGAGATCATGGCAGAAAAAAGTCTGGAAGCTTCAGAGAAACCTAGTTCGGGGGTATCACGATGGGTTAGATGAGAGCTAGGCGCGTATCTGTGAGGGTTGTGTGAGGATGGAACACGTCACGGTGGGAATTGAGGTCATGAAGACTTGTGGTAGGATGGCCGGGGCTCTTGGGCTGGCGGGGTTCAGTCCTACATTATATGGGCTCCGGATCTGCCATAGAAATCTGAGGTATGGTTACATTGTTGTCTTGATGGATACTCTTGCTTGTTGTGTGTAGTGAGTGTAAAGGCATTAGTAAGGTTGTTATTGGCCGAGAATTTGTGTTGGTTGATGGAGTGAACAACCACTCCTATGATCGATCTTGATATGATTACTTTATAGTATATCTTTGGTTTCTTATACATGATTTGGTAGCATTCATATTGTATGGTTTAGAGACATGAGTTTGTTGTAGAAGAACATATATGTGTTGAGATTAGTTATCGTTCAGATAGTACAATGAAAAGATCAGAAGTGGATGTGACAAAAGAGAAAGAGTCTGAAGGGCCAAAAAGATGAAGTTTTAGAGCTAGTTCGGAAAGCATATCACCAGTACATGGTGAACAAGGAATTTTACATACGTGGGCTTCACTGTTGGAGACGATACATATGCGTGTTGAACTACCGACATGTTGTGTACTGTTGAGGGATTGTTGCCTCATCTACGGTTGGTGTTGGAATTAGTAGCAAGTTGAGTCTTGCTTTATAAATTTGGTGCTCTTGTAGAGAGTTATTACTCTATTAGGTTGTTGTTGATAGCAAGAGTTGAAGTCTGTAAATAAAAATAAAATTGGCTTTATACATATTATTGTTCCTTGTGTTCTGTGATGATGACTTGTTGATGATATATGTTGTTATTATATGTTGTTATGTATATTTAAAATTGGTAGTTATGAATGACAATAATAAGTAATAAGTAAATATGATGATTGCTAACTAAGAAGTTTGTGAAGGATTTTTTGGGAAAAAAAGAGAGCCCTACATTGTTCACCAACCCCTCTCAGTGTATTCGGTGTATCCAACAAGTTGTTGGTTGTAAAAGTGAAAACATCAAGTTGTTCAAAACTTTTAAAATGAGAGGAAACAGACCATAATAGTTAATTGGTGATGAGAAGTGATCCTGGAAAATTGTCAAATCAAAAGGAGGGATATAAATGAAAATGGATATCCTTTTACAAGTTGTTACTGCTATGTTTGGGAGGGTATTTACAACTGAAATTTTTGTTCATGGATAAAGGGTGGACTGACAAAATGTTTTGACTTTTAAATGTATTTTATTGGTGAATTTTTAGTTATTAACACTTGCCTTGGCCACCACATAGTTTTGAAGGTTATCCCTATCAAGAAAATACATCCCAGAACTATGCCAACCAACATAAGAAAAGTAGTCTTAGCATACCATAGTGGCTAAGTTGAAGAGTGCCCCATGCAATTCAAAGAAGCATGGATTAGCCACTTCTCGTCCATGGTAACATTTTAAAGCAGCTTGAAGGAAAGAAAGGATATCTGCCCGAAAAGGAAGAGACCCGGGACCCCTAAAAGGAGTTTTAGTTAGGCTACCCAAGCGAGTAGTTTCCAATAAGCTAAACTGTTATTCAACCTCCTTGAGTGGAGTGTGGTACCCTAAGGAAGCCACCCTTTCAATTGTACTAACTAAGACAATACGGGGCTCTGATAGAGACTTCAAACTTTGGCAGTATTCTATGAAATTGAAATTGCTTGGAAAATAAAGGTTCAAACCATCCATGGTGAGGTTGTCTTGCTTAAATAGTATGTGTATGCATATAGATAAATAGTATAGGTTTTGTTTTGAGTCTGTATGGGGCGAACCCCTAACTTTTTTTCAAGTGTTTTGCGGTTTTTGAGTGTATTTAGCTTACTTATTTTTGCATGGCCCCTTTAGGAGACAACTATGGATTGTATGAGAAAATATACAATGAAATATGATAAAATCAACTAATTTACAAGTAAACAATTACACCATTCAAACCAAAGGAATTGGTTGAGGCGCCTACTTGGCGACAAGGCCACTTAATATACATAAGAAAAGCTAATTGATTCCCCTTGTATGGGGATTAAGGAAGTTTACTGTGGAATTGAAATAGTGGCGATTATTAATGAAAGTACAGGATCAGATTTTATAAACTAAAATTTATAAACAAAATACTCAAACTATCTACACAAAGTAAATCATGTCGACATGGGTACATGTGCCAAAAAATTTGGAATGAGTGCAAGTGAATGTAAGGTGAAAATAAGAGTGATTGGGTGGATTTACCAATCATATTTGATGTTTTTCTTCACTATCCTGCTGGCCCCTTTTCCTCAAACAGGTCTTTAGGTGGTGCCCAACTGCTTAGGAGAAGCATAATAGGTGACGGGATTATATCCTTGTGGGAAAACAACGAGAAATTTTAAGGTGTTTATATATGGCAGAAATAAATGAAACATAAATTTATACATAGAAGATAGATAACAACCAACTAAGATGGTTGTCTGAGGGAGGTGACCAAATGGTCAATTTTCTACATTCAGGGCAAACAAAGGTTAATAGCAAGCTTATAACGAGAAATGTACATAGACGGAATAGGAAGAAAAACAAGAGGTATGAATAGCAAGCTAAGGAGCTTGTTGGGTTTTTCCCTAAGGGCCCTGGGACTCTGACCCTGCTTAAAGGCAGGTTGAATACTTGTGTATGCACTAAAACACATTAAATAAGTTAAACAAAGTTCTTATAAAGTGAAAGCAAGTAATTTAAACCCAAGGAAGCATCAACAAACACCTAGCTAACCAATCCCTCTTGGAGATAGCTAACATAACAAGTATTTACTTCTACCCCCTCAACCCTTAACCAACAAGAGTGACATGTCCAACAACTAAAATTTAAAAAGTATCACACACACAAAGAGTGTTATAAATTTCAGTAGAGATTTGTTACTATAGTCATCCTCCCTTTTTACAATGCCATTCCTCTTATTTATAAGGTGGTGGAGGCTAGGGTTAGGTGGGGAAGACACTTGTCACTTTTGGAAAAAAATGACAAGTGGACCAACCCTAAAGAGATTTTGTCTTTTACCAAAAAAGTAAGCATATTCTAAAAAGAAATATTCATCCAAAGGGATGCATCAAACACGATTTGACCTCTTAGTACAATGTATTCATGCCAAAAATTATGCTGAGACCAAACTGTTTCAAAATGTCATTTTGTCATAAAATGAAAAGATGTATACCACATCATCATTTTTCACTTGGGATTTGTGCCATCTAAGAACTTTTTGATTTACTTCCATGTTTTTCATGCATGGAGTAGGGTGATTAAGGATATTTCTCACGACCATCCCATGGTTGTTGGATTCATCGGATGAAGCCAACCCCAAAGGTAATAGAAGTGGGAGTTTCTTAGGAGACAAGGGTCATTTAAGGTTGGTCATTGTATGTAAGGAAATACTCACTTTTCAAACATTTTTCAAACCTGATAATACCCACCCTTTGCTTCTTATAAGTTTCCCTGTGAGCTGGCAGAAACATGGCTTCGATTTGGGCTTTTTTTGAAATGAGGGCACCCTCACGAGTTAGACAGATGATTTTCCCCTATACCAAAAATCCTCAAAAACGTTTTTTCTTGCACTTATGTTTTATCTATGTTCATCACCCAACACTAAGTTTCCTTTAAGTTTGTATAAGAAATCGACTACGGGATGAGTAAGATATGGCCACGGGAAGTCTGCAGCGGGGAAGGAGTTGGTCGAGACTAATGGGAAAATTTCAAATTGGGAAAAACTACGAGTTTGGACACGAGAATTTATATATAGGCTACCACCAGACTGCATACACGTATGCGAGAAATGGGTTTCCTCTTCCAACTCAATTTGTACAAAGGAGACCCTAATTAGGCCTCCCTTAGATGGAGTGCTTTTAGACCCAATAACGAGGTCATGTCACTCAGGATGTGTCAAAATTTTGGGCTGAATTGTGGAGGTGGAGGTTATGGATGCATTCTTGACTTGCCCACTCATTTCAAAATGTTACATGGAAATTCGCCTTGATTAAGCAAAGGGTGTCACAATTAAAAGTCCTAAGTATTATCCACTTGGGGGATTTTAATTTTTTTAATATATAGTTTAAATATATATAATAAAAATGTATTTAAAATTTTCAACCTTATTATAATTTCTAATAATAATTTTGTTTTAATATATATATATATATATAATAATAAAATAAAACAAAATTTAAAAAAACAATAAAAATTTAAAAATTTAAAACTAATTAAATAACATATATATAAATTATATAATGAGAAAACAAATTTAAATTTAAAATTTAAAACCACCCTAACCAGCCCTTGGTCAGCCATATCCACCAGGCCTGGAACCCAAGCGAGGGCAGGTGGGTTAGAGGGAGGGAGGCTGATGGAAGTGCAGGAGAGTGAATGGGGGTGTGTGGAGGAGGGGGATGTGCCTTGAGTGGTTTGGAGTGGAGGGGATGTGCAAGGGTATCAGTTATGAGGTGGAGCAAAGAGGGGAGTGTGTGGGATGATGGGAAGAGGAGGAAAGGTATGGAGAGGGTTGCAAAGGTGGAGAGCATGCGGAGTTGGCGAAGGATGAGGTGTGGCGAGGAGGAAGGGAATGGAGAGGGCGTGCAAGGTGGTGGCCTTGATGTAGGAAGTTGGAGTGTCCACGCCACAGTGGAGGAGGTGTATGGAATGGAGGAGAATAGAGAAATACGGGCATGGGGTTTTAGAAGTGGAGGAGATACGTATAGGAGCGAGAGATGGAGTGGGAGTACCCAGGGAGGTTCACAGGGGGTATGAGAAAGGGATTTTTGATGTTTTGTCGTGGGAGAGGAGGTGATGGAGTGTGCAAAGGTCGTGGAAAGCTTGTTTGGTGGTGGTGATTCCCTAATGGTAGACAGGTGGCTGACCACCACCAAATATTTAAAAGTTTTCAATAGTTGGGAGAGGGAGGTTGATCCGGTGGATGTCGATTTGTACCACCTTCTCCAAGCTGACTAAAACATGTTTACGGCAATTTTAGCAATTTACTATTTTAGCGGTTTTAACTTGGGGCCATTTTGAGGCCCTAAATGATACTTTTAAGAAGCAGGGAACAACATGGTTACGGATAGATGGTTCTCATCAAAATTTGTATTCCTCGAATAAGTCTTTCCAATGAGCTATCCATACACTAAAAGCGAGATGGAGTATGGAAAAGTTATGACCCAGGAAGTTGATGCACTAACTTACAAAGCGGAGATTACCTTTGACTTTTGGCGCTTCATCTCCGAGGTTGGGATTTTGGATGTCTAGGAGGTTTTTGGCATTTCATGTTTATTGTAAAAGACCTTTAGAGCCTCATTGTAATCATCTTCTCACGGATCTGAGTAGCGATGGAATCTCTTCGAGAATGGTACCACCATTCTAGCGAGTCTTTCACTCGTATTTTTACAGTCTCTTTACAAATATTTCATTGTAGAAATGCGTGTATTGCGTATATGCGATGCTTGTTGACTGCCTTGTATATCTGTTATATTTTTGTCTCTCTTTTAATATCTCTAAATATTTATGTGCTATAGCTCCGCTCTCATTTAGATGTGAAAATATCCAGGATTATTTTGGAAACAAAAGCGAGGAGATACTTATAATATTAGAATAATACAAGAAAGCGATAATAACGAGAGAGATATGGCAATAACTAAAATTTACGATACATGCCGAATTTCTAATAATACGAAGGCTGTAAAATTCCGCTAGAAGATGATGGCGTATCTACGAGAAAACTCGGCGACCACTATCGATGAAACCTATGATTACAATGAGGAAAACAATTTTACAATGAAGATGCCAAAACCAAACATCAAAAGACAGCTGCGGGAAGATAATAAAATCATGTGGTCGGTTAATTACATGGCACTGAAGTGCGTAAATTGCATACGTTTCATTTACAGGTGATAGCTCATTGAAGATCTATCGAGAACTACAAATTACCCCGGATTAAGCTTTATCAATCCACGCGTCCCCATGTTGCTCCCGTTTTAAATCGTTTAAATTTCATACCGGTCGCTTGCGTAAATAAATTACATAAGAAATGCAGTATCGACCTGAGCTGCGATGAAAAGGTGGAAGTATTATCCACCAAATCCCGAAGGTCTTGAGTTCCAAACCCTCCCCACCTTTTATTTCTCCGGCCGGTTTGTAAAAATACAGAGTGAAAGACTCGCTAGAATGGTGGCAGCTTATCTCTGAGAAGAGATCTGACGGCTACTCGCATCCGTGAGAATATGATTACAATGAGGCTCTAAAGACATTTTTACAATAAGAAGGAATGCCAAAAACCCTAGACATCCAAAAACCTAACCCTGGGAGATGAAGCGCCAAAAGTCATGTGGGCCCTGTTTGGGTAAGTTGGTGCATCAACTTCCTGGGGTCGTAAATTTTGCATACGATCTTCATTTTAGGTGTATGATAGCTCATTGGAAAGATCTATCCGAGGACTACAAATTTTGGATTAGAAACATCAATCCATGATCCATGTTGCTCCCCGTTTTCCCAAAAATCATCGTTTAGGGCCTCAAAAGTGCCCCGGAAGTTAAAAACTGCTAAAAATAGTAAATTGCCAAAATTGCCAGAAACATGTTTTGGGCCAGTTGGAGAAGGTGGGTGGCCACCAATATCCACCTAGATCAGAGGTCTTGGGTTCAAACCCCCTCCCCACCTTTTTAATTTCTCAGCAGTTTTTGGGAATTTTTTGAGCACGAGAAAGAGAGGGGGTTGGGGTTCAAAACCTAGGTCTTGAAAATGGCCATCCACAGGCCTGCATACTCAACCAAACTTAGAAATTTAATTTTCTAAAGGGGGTTGGTGCCCAAGAGGGGTTCGAATCCCCTCCCCTTTGAATTTTTTGCACATGAAATTAAATAAATTCACACCAGCCAGCAAAAGGAACCAGAAACCAATATCAAAACTGAACCAGCACTAAAACAACCATTAGAAAACAGCAAACCAGGAGCTATGAAAGAGGAAAAATATTGTCATTTTCAGGAAGAAAGCAACACAGTGACCATTTGTTTGAATAACTAGCAAGTTTTTTTTTGAATTGCGACTGATGGGGGTTTACCTGCACTTTGTGCTTGGGGATGAAGTATGGCCTGGCCTGCCATGGAAACCTGAAACTCCTAACTGGAACCCTTCATATTCCATAGTTGTCTGAGTTGCAGAGCTCCCTCTCCCCTTTGCCAAAATGCCAAAATGACTTGAGAGAAGGGAGAGAGAGGGTTTTGTATTTTTTATTTTTTCAAAAAATATAATTTCCCCAATTTTCCATGAGGGAGGTTGCATGTCCTTCCCTTGATTTTCTTGATTTACTGATTTTTTTTATTATTTTTCCACTATTTTTTTAATATTTCTCAAAAATTGTGTCAAGTCAAAGTTTGTCATTGACTTTTGACCATGCTAACTTAGCCCAAAAAAGTTGTCAGATGAGACTGAGTAAGAATTGAATGCAGATCATGTCTTGGAAAGGTCTCAATGAGTCCCTCGAGAATATGCGGTCACCAATCAGAAATAATGTTACCTCACCCTTCAATTTTTGCCTGGAACAATTGTCGCTTAAAACCCCTCACTTATTGGTGGGCCTACATGACACCCAATCTTACGAAAGGAACCATATTGCCATACGATATTCAATCGAGTAAAATGAAGTACCCATCAGAAAGGTATCGACGATTACTTAGATGAGATGGCCATATATTTGTGTGTTGTGGCCATTAATGATTGTTTTACCTGTCATGAAACCCCGCTACGCGAGTTGGTTGCCCCCCTTTGCCCGAAATAATTGACAAACTTGTGACAACTCTAACCGGGCCATCCAAAGTCAAAATGAGGAAAATGAGGATTTTTTGGAAAGGTATCTGAGTCCATTATATTGTGGAATCACTTAATATCTTATTTAAAACCCCTTAATAACTAGTTTTTAACCTCAAACCACTGGAACCAATCTGGTGTCCGAAAGTGGTCATGAACTTGTGAAGACTCGTTCTTACCAACCAGGGGTCGAAACGAAGCACTGGATATGTCATTGGAAATTTATCACACTTCCCTACACCATTCCTAGGTTTTATTTTCCTTTTAAAATAGAAATCTGAACAGAATCAGACCAGGAAGTCACAACTATTGGTTTTGGCCATTCTGGTGACACCAACTTTGTGTCCTTCGTAGGGGGGTCATACGGACTCTGAATCGGGTCCATGATAGTCCGTTGAAAATATTGTCTTGATCCCAACAAGTTGGAAGCACTTTATTTCCCAAAAAACGACCATATTTCATTTTATACTTTGTGAAAGGACCATGTCCCCAAGGGACTCGCCTAGTGACAAGCGAAAGGGTCCAACGGTAAAATTTTCGCAAACTGCATGTTTAGATCATCAAATTTGAATTGAAAAGTCTTGACATGAGGAATTATGATGTGGTATGGTTTGAGAACTCAAAAATTACCCCAGGAAGGCCTCCATTGAGGGGAAAAGAACATGGTCCCATGACAAGCCGAGCAAGGTCGGGATGAGCTCGTTTGGGTACCGTTTAAGATGTTAATGGACATAGTGATGATCATGGTTATTAAACTACTACACATAAGGTGATAGTAGGGTAGGTATAATCACGAATTTGATATCCATTTGGCCTTACTATCTCTCAACTGATCCTGGAAGCACTAACCCAACTGAATGCAACAAACCTGAACTGACATGGACTATTTCCAACTGACTTGACCTTGTTACCTGATACTCTCTAGTGCCTGAAAAGTCTTTACATACTTAGATAAAAACCCTCTGAAGGAAGCCACTGATACTCTTTCAATGGAAGATGCCATAGTAACTATGACCCCCACCACTGTCTTTGACTGGAACAATAGCACATTCCGGAGTTTGTACACCATGTTGATCCCAAAGCATATTTTTGGGTCAACATTCTTGGTGCAGGAGGGGAAATGCCTTTCAAAGCATGTAGAACAATGGGATCACCCATGTGACAGGCAGGAATACTCGGTAGAAATTTATATTTTCAAAGTGACAGAGGTGGGTG
>SNQJ01S0033370.1:30578-41062 GCA_010110895.2 Picea sitchensis | reverse complement strand
AAGGACCATTTTTCACATTAGGGATAACCGAAGAATGAAAGTGGTGCAGTAAATATATACAACAGAATTTATATTGAGATTCACATAAGATAGAAGAATGGGAATAATGACTCGGGTTTTGTTTAGCAATGTGTCCCAAGTGACACGGGTCCCTCACCCAGATTATGGCTTAACTGTGTGAATTGAGGCTTAAGGTGAACCTTGGCTCAACAAAAAATCTCATGCATACCTTCGATTCTTGACACACAAACAAGAAAACGAGGATCTTTTGAAATCAGCGACCCACTTGAGAAAAACTAACAAGCAAATTAGTCAATCAAGGGAGTAAAGAAATATGAAAAAAAATTGGAAATAGGTGCTGAAATATCTCAGTGCTCACAAGTGATGGAAATTTTGTAGGAAAAATGATCGTTGCTTGGAAAAATCAGATTTGTAAGTGGTCGGGTAAAGTGTAGTTGCAATCACATAGCTATGTAAGACATCATGTCATCATGGTTTTCAGCTTCACCAGAGAATGATATGTTACCCCCTTAGACTTTCCTTGCTGACTTTGATTAAATAACAATCAGGTTTACTCCTATTTAAGATGATATTAAGTTATAGTTTCATGTAGGCCAAGCATGATAAAAGGGTTCCTAAAAGTGCATTCTTTTAAAACAGCCATACAATAATGAGGATAGTACCCTTCCCATGAACACCAGACAGACAAAAAATTAAGAAGAAGAGGGCAGCCTACGGCATTAAAATGAAAAAGACAAAAATCGAGGAAAAAATCAAAAGGCGCTTACACCCAAAATTGAAACCAAATAGGCAAAAAGGCTCCAAATTGAAAACAAGGAAATATATACAAGCATAAATTAGAAACAACTAATAGATACAAGCAGGAAACTCATCAACAATAAATACATACAAACAGAAAACCAACCAGTGGTGACTTATGTACAGGATGACAAGGTCCTTCAAGAGTAAAAGAAATTTAGGTGACGGCCATTCATATGGAATTGAAGTGGTTCGCCATCCAAGGTTTTTAATCTAAAAGCATTTGTCCCTAAAACCTCATAGATTGTGTAAGGACCCAACCATAAAGAATAAAACTTGTGATGTTTGGATGGGGCCTCATGTGCTTTGTCCCACAGTAGGACATCATCTCCCACTTTGTAATTTACCATTGTGGCTCTTTTATCGAAGGAACGTTTAACAATGTCTTGCTTATTTTGGAGGTGTTGGAATGCATCCTTTCTTAACTCTT
This sequence comes from Picea sitchensis, assembly GCA_010110895.2. Lineage (NCBI taxonomy): Eukaryota > Viridiplantae > Streptophyta > Pinopsida > Pinales > Pinaceae > Picea > Picea sitchensis. The sequence goes on along the minus strand of SNQJ01S0033370.1, from coordinate 39,813 downwards.
CTAGTTCGATGAGTGTGTCTAAACGATGTTGTAAAGGTTGGAAATCATCTTCTGCCTCAGCAATAGTCAACCTCAAGGGTGGAATTTGTAAGTGAATAGGTAGGATAGCAAGGGCTCCATACACCATAGTGTAAGGACTTTGACTCGTTGTTGTCTTAGGGTTTATGCGATCAGCCCATAAATCAAAGTTTAACTTTTTGTGCCAATCACGCTTGTTATCTGTGACCGTTCTTTTGAGGATCTGAATCAGATTTTTATTTGCTAACTCGTCCAATCCATTACCTTGGGGTAGTAGGTGGAAGATCGGAAAATTTGGATGCCATATGTGACACCAAGGTGAAGCATGACATCAGACATGAAAGTTGATCCATTATTAGTTAGTATCTCAGCAGGGGTTCCAAAACGGGATAAAATGTTACGTTCAACAAATTCTACCACTTGTTGACTCGTAGAGTTCCTAAGATCAATTGCTTCAGCCCACTTTGTAAAGTAGTCTATAGTTGTTAATATGAATATGTGACCAACGTTGGAAGGCGGTGAAACTAGCCCAATAAATTCCATGCCCCATCTTGTGAAAGGGAATTGGATTTCAATAGGCCTAAGAGGTAAGTCAGCTAACTTTTTCTTCCCAGTGAATCATTGGCAAGCTTCGCATTTTCGTACTAGTAAATGGGCATCTTGGTGGAGTGAAGGAAAAAAGTAACCTGCATGTAAAACTTTTGCTGCAGTGGTTTTGGTTGAAAAGTGACCTCCACACACCCCGGAATGGAATTTTTCAAGTGCCATTTGGGCTTGGTAAGGAGTCAAGCATTGTGAAAAAACCCCATCAAGGTTTCTTCGGTAAATGATTTGGTCTTGTAAAACATACCGGAGAACTTGTAAATGAAGTGTTCGTTTGGCTTTAGTATCCATGCCCGGTGGGCAAACACCATTCATCAAAAAATACATGATAGGTCCATACCATGGTTGTGAGGCTAACTCGATTTCGTTAACCAGTTCTTCTAAAGCAATCAAGTCATCTGCTTGAGGTGGTTCAGCTATGACCGAGGGGTGGGATTGGGTTAGCAATTCAGCCAGCCATGTCCCCCTTATGGTTTTCATCGGTTTAATGTCCAAGTCATATTCTTGCATGCGCATGATCCATTTGGACCACTTACTATGCAATTTGGTTTGATTCAAGGCAGTGACTAAGAGAGATGTAGGAACAAAAACCTGAACTTTGTGGCCTTGGATGTAATGTCATAATTGCTCCAAGGATTTATACAAAGAATAACCATGTTTCTCTAGTGTAGAATAGTTCAGCTAGTGTGTCTTCAAATTCTAGCTCACAAAGGCGATTGGCCTAATATTTTCCTCATGATCCTTTTGCAATAAGATTGCAGAAATCGTCTCCTCTGATGAATTAATGTACATGACAAAGTCTTTACAGGAATTAGGGCAGATTAACAAAGGGGCAGAAGCAATGTCTTTCTTAATGGATTCAAAATCTTGACGAGTAGGGGGTCCCATTTGAACCGAATTTCCTTCTTCATAAGTTGATTTAGAGGTTTGACAACTTGAGAAAAATCAGGAATGAAGTGTCTCGGGAATTTTATCTTCCCAAAGAAAGATTGCATTTCTTTTTTATTAGTAAGTAAGGGAAAAAAAATTATTGCTATCACTCTCTTGGGATCAACTTTGACACCTTCTCGAGAGACGATGTGACCCAAAAAAATTCCCTCCATAACACCGAAAATGGTCTTCTTAGGATTTAAAGATATGCCAAACTTACGGCATCTAAGAAGAACCTGCCTGAGGTGATCAAAATGACTACTTTGTTCTTTGGAAAAGACTATGAGGTCATCGAAGTAGACAACAATCATCTTACCCAATAATCCTTTGAAAGAAATAGCCATGGCACGTTGAAATGTGTTCCCAACATTAATCAATCCAAAAGTCATCTTGTTATATGCATATGTGCCCCAACGGGTAGTGAAGGTGGTTTTATGACTATCATAAGGCTTGAGGGCTATCTGATTGTAACCTGAGAGACCATCTAAAAGGGACATCATTTGAGCATCGAAAACTTATTGGAGGATATCTTTCAATGGTGGGACGATGTAGTTGTCTTTTAGGGACACCCGATTCAAATTTTGAAAGTCGACACAAACAAATATCACCAGTTTTATTCCTAATATGAACTAAATTAGATACCCATTGTGAGTAACGGACATGGTATATGACTCCGTATGCTTCCATCTTGTCTAATTCAGCTTTAATTGTTCATTCCAAAGCAGGGTTGTTCTTTCTTTGTCTCTTCCTGTAAAGTTTCAAATCAGGGATTATGGATATGGCATGGACTATATCCTGCATATCGAAAACCTTGAGATCCTCGTAGGACCAAGAAAAAACATCCTTGAACTCTGTTAAGAGTTTCGTGAATTGAGCAATCTCAGCAGGAGAACACTGTGACCTTCTATAAACCAGTTTTGTATCTTTCTCAGTTCTCAGGTTTATAGGGATGGCTTCTTGCACCTTCCTAACATATTCACTATCAATACTAGGTGCAGAGGTAGTGGCATCATTGGAATCAAACATGGATTCCAGTACAGAAAAACCATGGGGAATATTATCTGTCTTCAATTGGATTATGTCCCCAGTTTCCTCTTCCAACTCATGGTTGATATGTAAATATTTGAATTCCTCATTGTTTTTAAGGAACCTATAGATTTGTTCGTCATTATCAAAAACTTGCCAAGAGTCAACGTTATCAGGTAACGCAGGTCTATGTAAAATTCGGAATTTTATATCTTCAATAGACCTTACGAAATCATAAGTGAAGCAAGAACCAGCCAAGTCCAAAGTATCAGCTACATGGTTTGTGGCCCTAGGTACGGCTTGAATGTTGAAAGATAATAACTTATCAATAAGTTCATTAGCCCTTCGATGGTATTGCTTGAGGCATGGGTTATGAACTTCATATTTATCTCCAATTTGATTCACAACCAATTAAGAATCCCCACTCACCAACAAATGGAGAATTCCTAAGTCTAAGGCCTTTTGGAGGCCTTGAACTTCATATTCAACTATATTATTAGTGTTAGGGAATTCTAATTGAAAAGAGAAAGGGATTGCATTTCCCTTGGCATCACACAAAAGGACCCCAGCCCTAGATCCGTGCTTGGATTTAGCACCATCAAAATCCATGCTCCACACCATTTCTTCCAACTCAGAAGGAGGGACATGTGCATCTTCCTCAGATAACACAGTATATGTGCCCATCCCAACTCTCGGTATTTTGGTTCCCTCTTGATGACAACTTCAACACCTTTATGAGAAAAGGTGAAGTGGGTTCCTTCCATGAAGTAACAACCATTTTTAACTTTGGTGGACCACTCCCTCCCTAAAAGCATGCCATATGATTTAGGTATGTCTTCTACGATCATGTTTATGAGCATGCTCACATCTGGAGCTTGGTTGAAAGTAATGGATAAGTCCTTGATGTAACCAATGGTTCCTACAATCCTTGAATCCAAAGCTAACATATATTTACATGAACCCATGCATTCAAGACCCAATATCCTCATGACTCGAAGGGGAATGACATTGTGCCTCGCTCTTGTGTCATTGACATAATTATGGTGCACAAAATCATAAATCATAACTGAGACATATAAAGGAGGAACTTTGAGGTCTATATCAATGCCATCATATGCCTCCTTAGGTTAAGAAGAGGACTCTTTGGAAAGAGTAACTCTATGTTCTATCCATGGAGTAGGAAGTGCTTGTAGAACACGTGAAAGGTTTTCAAACTGAGCATGGGTTCTAAGAGCATCTAATAATTTCATGCCGGCGGGGACCTTTGCTATATCTTCAACGACGTTGTAAGGCACCAGTGTTGGGAAGCAGGGTGGTGGATTATTAGGAAAATTTACCTTGTTTGGAGTCCATGGAACCCTATTTCTTGGAGGAGAAGGTAATCTACCATTTGTAGGAACTTTTCCTTTTTCATTGTCCTTAGGATCAATTTCTCTCCCTTCCACCCCTTGTGGAGTGGTTTTAAGGACCTGACTCCTAGTTTCTACAACAAATTTTCCAAAGGTAAGAGGATCATCATCATAGGTAACAGAATCTTCCATGTTAACATGGTCATTTTTGGAAGTGGAGGCAAGCTTGTTTTTCACTAGAGGTAAAGGGGATTTTCTAGTTTTAGATAATTCCAGGTGATGTGTATACGAGTAACAATACTCGGGATCATGGAAGTCTTGGAAAAAGTGGCAAAAATCCACTTTAGCAGCATGTTTCTTAGGAGGAGGAGTAGGAGGAAAAGGAGGCCTTGGCCTCATAGGAGCAATAAACTACAAGTCATTCACCTTTCTATTAAGGGAAAGTATTTGGTTATTCATGTTCATTAACAACTTGGGCATTTCATAACTTTCCCTTTCTTCAATCCTCGAAGTTGTGGTTGTGAAATCCCTGAGTAGAGAAGCCACATCATCCACCCCTTGGAAATGTGTCTTGAATTCTTGGACCATGGTGTCCCAATCTGGGATGTTATCATTGGGAAACAAGTGATACCATCTCGTTGCTTCACCCTCAAAGGTTCTTACAAAAATTCTAATGACAACATCAGGAATTGTTATATCCATGAGTGCTAATGCATCATAGAATTTTTGTATAGGTTCCTCGGCATTCAATGTACCAGTGCCACTGAACTTAGGAAGCCAGTTTGGGGCATTTGCAGGAATGTCATGAAGAGATCGAAGCAACCTCAAAGGAGTCTTGGGTTTCCAGGGAATTGCCATCGGAACAACTACGAGAGGAACAACAACAGTTGTTGGAATGACAAGAGGAACAACCTGAGGGTTAGTAACTATTGTTGGATTGACTAAAGCTTTTTTTAGTAGGGGGGCTTTGAAAAGGAGAAGGGGAAGAGAGTGACTCAGCTCGCACGACAAGTGTAATGAGTTTCTCTAGTTTCCCAAATGTATGTGTCTCGCTACTTGTTTCTTTCGTGAACTTTGACTTATTATATTCCTGGGGGACATTGTTTCCCTAGTCTTAGGATATTTCCACTCTGTCATCTTGCAAGGGGATCAAGTAAATACTTTAAGTACAAGAGATGTATCACACTAAAAATCCTACTCTTTCTGACACAATGTTGATTAAACCAACTATAAACAAAGTGTGTTTTCGTTCTCCTCAAAGTGGAAGGTAAAGTATGACAGATTTATAACTTCTCATGTGAGTTCGAACCAGTAAAATCGGACGCTGACAAAGTAAGAGGAAAGGAAAACTCAATGGTATTTATGAATCCCAGATGCAACGAAATTTCAAGGGAACTGAACTATAACAAGTACACAATAAAATCCAAAGGATTACTGAAAGACCTTGCCACAAAATTATGTCAACAGGTGGGAAAAGGACCCCAAAGAATTTGGGTCCAATGCTCGGTACAAGTTTGGGATACAAGCAAAACTAAAGAGATTTACAAGTCCTAAGTATGGTCGCCAAAAAAGGGACATTTTATAAGAAAAATCTATATGTTGGGATAGATCCAACTTATTTTGGTTGTGAAGTCGGTTACATCCTCTTTGATAGCTTGGTACAAGGCAGAGACTACCCACACCTCAAATGGTCCTTCACTTGAGGCAGTAATGAAGGGGAAAAAGGAAAGGTGAAAGACTTACGAGAAGTCTTCCTTAGGACCACCCACCCTAGGTGTTGTCCTCCCTCAGCTTCCTAGATGGCCAAAATGGCCTGCGGGTGAAAATTATGGACAATGGGATGAAAATAAGCTCACTGATTTTTAGGAAAACAAACTAAATAAAGTGAACAGCGAGCTCTTCGCTCCCTTAAAACCTTGGAAAATGGCCCAAAATGGGTTCCCAAGATAAACCGAGGTCCTGGACATTAGACCAGTAGATTCCTCAAGTCAAAAAGTGAAAAAATAAGAGTGAAACATGAGTTTAAAAGCTACAGCCAAGTCCTTTTAGATGGTTGTAAACTGTGATCAACAAGTTGTTCAAAGATTTTAAGGCAGGGAAACAAGGTCGGAATGGCTTGGTACCCCTCGAGGTGAGCCAGGAAGTGATCCCAAAAAATTGTCAAATCAAAAGGAGGGTTGTAAATGAAGATGGATAATCTTTTACAAGTTGTTACAGCTATGTTTGGGAGGGTATTTACAACTACAATTTTGGTTTGTGGGTGAAGAGTGGAGTGACAAAAGGTTTGACTTTAAATGTATTTTATTGGTGAATTTTTAGTTATTAACACATGCCTTGGCCACCACATTGTTTTGAAGGTTATTGCGATCAGGAAAACACATCCCAGAACTATGCCAACCAGTATAAGAAGAGTATTCTTAGCAGACCATAGTGGTTAGGTTGAAGAGTGTCCCATGCAGTTTAGAGAAACAAGGATTAGCCACTTCTCGTCACTAGTGCTTTCGGGCTCTTAAAGCCACTTGGATGGAAGAAGGATACCTGCGAAAAGGAAGAGGCCCGGGGCCCCCCTAAAGGGAGTTTTAGTTGAGCTTACCCAAGAAAAGTAGTATTCCAACCAAGCTAAGCTATTCAACTCCTTGGTCGTGTGGTACTAAGGAAAGACCACTCGATTTACACTAACTAGACAAATTCCCTCGCTTTGACACTTAGTATTCTATGAAATTGAAATTGCTTGAAATAAAGGACCAGACCATCCACATGGAGAGGTCACGTCTTTCTTTCACAAGCATGCCTCCTAGTCAATGAATTGAAATCTATCTAAAAATATATACAAAAACAAGTAAATAATTATGTGACATATATGTCATGGCTAAATAATATGTGTACACGTATAGATAAATAGTATAGGTTTTGTTTTGAGTGTGTATGGCGCAGACCCCTGCTTTGCTTTCAAGTGTCTTGTGGTTTTTTGAGTGTTTTTAGCTTGTTGATTTTTGCATGTCCCCTTTAGGGGAAGCCACCTGTAGATCAGTGTATGAGAAAATATACAATGAAAGGTGACATAATCAACTAATTTACAAGTAAACAATTATACCATTCAACCCAAAGGAATGGGTTGAGGCTCTTTGTGAGTGGCAAGGTCGTCATATGCATGAAATCCCCAACTGATTCCTTGTATGGGGATTGAAAGTTTACTTATTGGAATTTGAAATAGTGATGATTATTTACGAGAGTATAGATCAGATTTTATAAACAGAAATTTATCAAACTACTCAAACTATCTACACAAGCAAAGCATATCGACATGGGTACATGTGCCAAAAAATTTGGAATCAAGTGAATGTAAGGTGAAAATGAGAGTGATTAAGTGGATTTACTGATCATATTTGATGTTTTTTCTTCGTTTTCCTGTTGGCCCCTTTGCCTCAAATAGGTCTTTAGATGGTCCCCAACCTCTTAGGAGAAGCAGATAAGGTGACCGGATTATATCCTTGCAGGAAAACAACAAAATTTTAGTGTTTATATATGAAAGAACCGAAATAAATGAAAAAACAAATTATACATAAAAGATAGATAACAACCAACAAAGATGGTTGACCCAAGGGGAGAAATTGACCAAAATGGTCAATTTTCCTATTTGGGACAGCAAGGTTAATAGAAGAAAAACATAACAAAAATTTACATGAACGAGATAAGGAAGCAATCAAGTATGAACAACAAGCTAAGAGGCTTATTTAAGGGTTGTCCTAAGGGGCCCTAGGACTCCCGACCACTAACTAAAGCTGAAAACGGTTGAATAATTCAGAAAAATTGCACTAAAACACATTAAACAAGTTAAACAAAGTTGTTAGAAAGTGAAAGAAAGTAAGTTAAATCCAAGGAAGCATAAAAAAACACCTAGCTAACCAATCCCTCATGGTGATAGCTAACATAACAAGTATTTACTTCTACCCCTCAACCCTTAACCAACAAGTGACATGTCCAACAACTAAAATTTAACAAGTATCACACACACAAAGAGCTTTGGAAAATTTTAGCAGAGCTTTGTTACTATATTCATCCTCCGTTTTTACAATGCCATCCCTCTTATTTATAAAGGAGAGGTGAAGGCTTAGGGTTAAGTCACAAGACACTTGTCACTTTTGGAAAAGTGACAAGTGGACCAACCCTAAAGTGTTTTTCTCTTTTTACCAAAAAGTAAACTTATCCTAAAAAGGGAATCTTATCCAAAAGGGATCAAATCAAATCTGATTTGACCTCTTAATTACAATGTATACATGTCAAAAGCAAATTATGCAAGACCAAACTATTAGAAAAAGTCATTTTTCATAAAACGACAAAATTAATGTGTCACGTCATAATTTGCCTTGGGATTTGTGCCATCCCAAACACTCTTTGATTGCTTCCATGTTTTGCATATGTATATGAGGTGATTTAGGACAGTTCTCGACCATCCATGGTTGTCAGATTCACCGGGATGAAGCCCCAAGGTGCGGGGAAATTCCAGAGTTGCTTAGGAGGATAAGTGGCCTTTGGGATTTGGTCATTGTATCTAAGGAAATTCTTATTGTTCAGTCACTTTTCACACCTTATTATACCACCCCTTTTCTACCTATAAGTTTCCCTGTGAGATGACCGAAGCATGGCTTCGATTTGGGCTTGTTTTGGTGAGGGGACCCCCTGGATCTAAACCTTGAGAGGATTTTCCCATATACCAAACAACACAAAAAATGTTTTTTATTGAAACTATGTTGTATATATGTTTTCTACCTTTCTTTCGCCTTCTGTTTGGCACAAATCTGACTCTGGATGAGTAAGATATGGCCTCGGAAAGGTAACGGGAAGGAGCTAGTCAAGAGACTGATCAGGGAAAAAATTGAAATTGGGAAACAATTCTGGGATGGAAACCAGAATTCATAGGATTCTACAGGCCTGCATACCTATATCTGAAATGGGTTTTCCTCTTCCGGCCCAATTTGGCCTCGGAGACCCCCAATTAGGCCTCCTTCCGGTGCATGCTTTTTGGGCCAATAACGAGTCCCTGTCGCTCTGGGACATGCCACTGAAATTATAGGCTGAATTTGTGGAGGTAAATGACATGGATGCATTCTTGACTTCACCTCAATCGTTTCGACTATTTATGGGTGAAATTCCGCCTCTGGATAGCGAAGTTATGCAATTAAAAAATCCAGTATCCATTAGGGGAGGATTTTAATTTTTTAATATATAGTTTAAATATATATAAAATAAAATTTATTTAAAAAATTTCAGCCTTATTATAATTTCTAAAAATATTTTTATTTTTAAAT
>SNQJ01S0033370.1:10767-25296 GCA_010110895.2 Picea sitchensis | reverse complement strand
TCCCTGGGTTTCCTTTAGAAGCTCCATAAAATCATAGAGTGTGGTCTGGTTGTCTTTGAATCCAACAGTCAAAATTGAAGGGAGAATGAAGCTGTCAGCAAGATCGTTGCATAGAATGGTGACTACGAGTGGAGTGAACATTGAGTTTCGAGATCCAATCCTTCTCAGAGTTGTTACAATTAATTGGGTCTTCTAAGCTTAGGTTTTTAGTGTTCATAACCTCTATCAGTTGTGTTGTGGCCTTACAAGCCACACTCTGGGTTTGAGACTTTTTGGCCTAGAATATTAATCTATTTATTGCTAGCCAAATTTGCCAGCACACAAATTTGGGCATGGATTTCTACAGTCTTTTAAAAATTGGCTTTCCATGAAAGGATCCTTGATAATATCTTTCCCAATTTCCCAAGAAAGGGATAAAATTAGAGGGCCACCTTATCTTATGATTCAAATCTCTATAAATAGAATCCCTGAATTTTATAGAGAAGGGACATTCCGAGAAGAGATGTTGGATTGTGTCCTAACTTCTTTGGCATAGAACACAAGTGAAAGGACCATGGAAGCCTCTTTTCATCAAATTTTATCTCGTTAAGATTTTCCCATGATCTAGGGACCAGATGAAGATGTTTATTTTGGGCAGGGCATCTGGACTCCAAATATTTTTCCAATTAGCTGAGAAGTGAAGGACCCTTGAGTTGGAGAGTAATGTTTTGTAGCCTTCTTTGACTGAGTATCCAACTTATCCCCATCCTCGATTGTCCTAAAGGTATCGGTGTAAAGGGTTTTCTCCCTTGAAAAGAGAGATCAACAATTAGACTTGATTCTACAGATGAATGGGGGTGTCACCTAGGCTCCAGGCCTTCTAGGAGCCATCTTCATTCCAAAAGAAGATATCGAAAAGAGTGATTTTGTGTTCTGAAATCATCCATATTTTCAAATTGGCGATCTCTTCTATTCGAGAGATGAGGTCAGATCCAAAATCGTATATTTCCATATCCTGATCATTTTTCCATTTCTAGGGATCTATGAGAGATGATCTTTAAAGAAATGGATTGAGGCTCAAAAAAGTTTCCAAATTTGTGAACCAAGTTGAATTTCTGGTATAGAATCCATACATCTTTTTCTGGCACCCATCTTGTATTTCTTGGTTATGGTTGATTTCCACCATTCCTTTCGGCTTGATATTAGTCTCCAAAGTAGCTTGGCTCCCATTGCTATATTGGCCACTTCAAGATCTCTTATTCCAAGCCCCCCACTATCTTTAGGAGAGGAAACAATATTCCAGTTGACTAAATGAAACTTTTTGGTGTTGGACTTTCCTCCTTGCCATAGAAATTTGCAAATAAGATGAGTCGGGTATTTCAAGGCGCCCTTGGGCGCCAGGATGGAGGAGAATTGGAAGAGGGGTAGAGAGGACATAACTGATTTTATCATAACCACGCGCCCAGCTGGGTTGATCCACCTTGTCCGCTAGGAATCCATCTTTTCTCTGAATTTTTGAAGAATAATTTGCCAATATTCTCCTTGGAGCTAATTTAAGCACATAGGGATACCAAGGTACTTAAAGGTTTTCCAACAGAATGAGATAGCAAAGCCGAGGATTTGAACAATACCTAAGCAATTGTGGGCCAAAACATTCCACACATAGATTTGGCTTTTGATCTTATTCAAAAGACATCCTAAGGTTGAGAGGAAGATATCCAATACCTTTTTAATTTTAGAGGATCCACTTAAGAGGATCGTATCATTAGTGAATTGGGAGAGATTGATTTGTTTTAACCCTTGAGATATTCTGAGTTCAGGAATTGTTCCATTGGCGCATTCCCATTCTAGTCTTTTGTTAAGTGATTCTTCCATGAGGACATAGAGAAGGGGGGAGAGAGGGAAACCATGTCTTAGGCCTATGGATTATCTAAAGAAGGGGGTTGGCCTTTCGTTTAAGAGAGGGGCGATCCAAGGATTAAAAATACAGGATCCAGTCCAGGATATAAATTCATGGTTGAAACCAAACTTCTGCATCACTTTAAATAGAAACTCATGCTCTACTTTATCGTCATATCCAATTTAATTTCCATACCTAATTCCCCTCGGATGTTGCTTGAGTGAATTGCTTCCTGCACCAGGATGAAGTTATCCCAAATTTTTCTACCTTCCACAAATCCTCCTTGATTGGGAAGTATTAAAGATCTGAGAAAAGGATTCAATTGGTTATCAACAATTTTTGCCATGATTTTATAAGAGACATTACATAGAGAGATAGGTTTGAATCTATCTAGAGAGGTCGCTCCAAATTCTTTCGGGATGAGCGCTAAAACTGAGTAGTTGGTGGCACATCCCATTCTTTTTTATTTGTGCACATATCTAATCATTCTAATGAATTCTAGCTTGATTATGGGCCAACAATGTTTATAGAAGTGAAGAGTGAATCCATCATGGCCCAAGGCTTTTTCCTCATGGACTTGATTGATTACTTTTAGGATTTCTTTTTCTTCAATTTGTTAATTGAGCTTCTGGTTGTCTTCTTCCAATATTTTGCTTGGGATATGAATGAGCAATGAGTCAATTAAATATTCCTCTAAGTTTCGCTCTAAGGTGTACAACTTGGAGAAGTGGGTGGAGGTTTGTTACTTTATTTGATCAAACTCTTTTATGATATCTCCCGTCTGAGTTTTTATTTTTGAGAATTGATTTGTCCATTATCTTGTCTTTGTTTGTCTATGGAAGAAAGTAGTATTTTGATGACCTGCTTGCAACCAAAGGCTTCTGGACTTTAATCTCCAAGTGATTTCTTCTTCTTTTAGAGCTTGAATGTATTCTTTGTGCGCCATTTTCTCAGACATTATTTGGCTTTGTTGGACTTCTTTTGTCTCCATATCCCCTTGGATTTTTTTCCTTGACCTTGAGTTGGGGTAGTCTCAAGGATAGATTTTCCCAGGATTTAAGAGTCTCTTTTACCAACTTCAATTTCTTCTCCCATATGAATATCGGGGATCCAGTTATCCATTGGTTCCAAACTGGTGACACAATGGAGAGGAAATTTGGGTGATCCATCCACAGGGGGTTAAATCTGAAAGGGATAGGCCCCATTTTTTCTGAGTTTCAAAGACCAGCGAGATAGGGCGATGGTCCAATCGTGCCCAAGGAATGATCATTTAAGAGGATAAATCTAGTAGTCTAAGAAAGGAGTTACTTATTAGAAAATGATCGAGCCTCGCAGCAATGTGGCATGGTGTTGCTCTTCTGTTGTTCCAAGTATATTTTCCTTTGGAAGGGGGAACATCGAAGAGATCCAGATCCGAGATAAGATCATCCATTTTTTCTCTGAATTGATCTCTTACTATGGATCCCCCTTTCTTTTCTTTTAGTCCTCTTGTAGTATTAAAATCCCCAGCTATAATCAGATTTTGGGGTAGATTGTTATTGGATAGATCTAGGAGGGATCCCAGCACTCGACTTTTTCCAAGTAATTGTTTGGCATATAAACATTAATAATTGTGTAGGTCTTACCTGTGGATTTCCTAGAGAGATAGACCATCATCCAAAACTGAGATTGCAAATGATCCTCTAGAATGAAGTCTTTTGTGTTCCATATTGTACAGAGACCTCATGAGGAACCTCTCAAGCTAATTGTTTTTATTTCTCCTTTTTTCCAAATTTTTTACATTTCTAGGAGGGTTTCATGTTCCTCATTTTTATCTCCTCGTGTAGAAGGATTGAGGGGTTTTCTATTCTTAAGAGCTTTCATACTTCTTCTTATTTTTTCTTGCTCCCTAAACCTCTACAATTCCAAGCGACAACTTTCATCATTTACCAATGGTTTTTTGGTGGGCCCCTTTAGAGGGATAAGATGTTGCTCCCTTGTGAAGGGTTGACTTACTTTTACCTTATTTGCTCTTCTTTCCTTAGTGCTTCCTCTAAAGTTTTTTGGATTCCTAATTACTTCTCTCGATCTGTTGGTGATTCCCTTTTGTTTCTGTTAGATTTTATTCTTGATTTTTTTGTTGTGGTTGGTTGGGTAACCTCTAAGTCTGAGTCACTATCAGAAGTTTCCTATTGATCTTCCTCAAAGAGAACAGGAATCTCTGGAGGGGGGTATGATACGGATTTAACTTTATCTTCCCCGCTTGAGATCAAGATTTCTTACTCTTTTCCTTTCCTATTTTCTTCTTTTGTTTCTTCGTGTCTCCTTTTTCCATTTCCTTTCTAATGATCCCTATGGAATTCCATGTTTTCTTATGGATTTGGGAGCCCATCGAACCGATTATGACTAGATTCTCCTTTCTAAGGGGAGCTTTAGGTTATTTCTCGCAGATCTGTGGATTTTTCGCCTTGTCCTTGTGGGGGGTTCAAGGTCGCCACATTCCCATTAGTTTTTTTCCTTTTCGGTTGTTGCCATTGGTCCTGTTTCAAATCTTGCGTCTGAGATTCTTTGGCTTGTGGGAATCTTTTTTTGAAGTGCTCATAATCATGACGTGCTTTGCATTTGAATGGGATTTTTTCATAGTCAACCTGTTGCATATAACACCAGTTGTCCAAGGTCAGCTGAATTTCCTCTAGTAGTCTTTTTTCCAGATCTACTTCCACACAGAGTTTGGCACAAACTTGAAGCCCTTATCGTGGTTCAGCATGATCGATATATTTTCCCAGCAAGTTTCCTATGTTTTTTAATGTTTCATCATTCCAACAGTGCAGAGGGAGAAAGGGCAGTCTGACCCAGGCAAGAACTGTTGAAGGAATGTCATTTTCTGGACTGAAATCTTGGGTCCATTTATCAAGATACATTCCTCTTGCACCCATGAAGTACAGGCCACCGCAAAATATTAAATCCCTATCTTATTTTTTTTCAAAAAGGAATGCAAAGAAACCATTACCGCAGAAAGCCGCAGACATCTACCCCTGAATCATTTTTCTCCAACTTAGGTCTAACCTGTGATGCATGGCTTTGGGAGAGGGCCAAAGACAAGTGAACTGTCATATCAACCCATTTTCTACCAATGTGAGTGCTAGTGGGTGAGCAGAGGAGGGGTGAACGGCCAATTTAAGAATCTCGTCCATTTTTAACAAATTTGGAGGGGGATGACTTGTGAGTCTTTGCATTAGAAGAGATCAGAGAATGAAAAGCCTGAAGATCCGAAGGAAGAGAGTTTGGGGGAGGTCCCCCCTTAGAGGGGGGCATGGAAGTGTCCCACATGAAGTTGAGCAGCTGGATCGTGGTGAAACCTAGACCAGAGTTGTGGTCGTCAATAACTTCTTTATTCTCCAAAAATAATATGTTGCTCATACATTATCATGTTGATTAAAACAATGTCATGTAAAAATTGTCTTTTTGACAAGTGCACTAACAAATTCTATTATAATCAATCACATTAACAAGGGGAGTTATTTCATGAATTTTTAAATGAAAAATGTTTTGGACTATTCAGGAATAACTTCTAGAAAGTGGTATAAGACGGGGGGGATGCCATCTTTATATAAAAGACAAATGAACTTTAAATTTGAATGTCAAACCTTCCATGAAATATTTTCCAAACATGCATAGAATTTATATTCAACAGTTTGAACCTACATTATCAGACTTGACTCAACTCCATTCAACACTTAACAAAATCTAAAACAGAGCTCATATGCCCAAGGTATGTCATTTTTTTCCCACAGACTAAAGCCCCATACTTAGCCATATTTCCATTTTCCTCATTCTCCACTCTCCACACTTTATACTTAGCCATTTTTTATTCTTTCCACTCTACTTTCCTTACTCACTACTCTCCATACTTAGACTTTATTCCAATCCTCCACACCATTTCCATATTTATCCCATTCCCATTTTCATCGTCCACTTAGTTTAGTTTCATAATTCATTTCCACGTTCATTTTCATAATTCATTTCCATTTTCCAATTCTACTTATTCATTTTCATTATTATTTTCCATTTACCATTTACCTTACTTTTCCTATCACCTTTTTCCATTTCCTTTTTTCCATTTTCCATTTTCCATTTTCTTTATTTCATATTTCACTTCCATTTTCTTATTTTCACTTAACTCTATGACTTACCTCCCAACACTTAGTCATTTTTCATGATTGTTATCCACTATCCTAGGGATAACTAAGGAGACTATGCATCGAGGGCCACAGGTCCTAGACATGGAGTAACGAGAGCTAGGCGACTTGAGCTTGGCCCTAGAGGGCCCATCTTTTCTTCAGTGCATCCCATCTATTAGCAGTAGCAGCATCCATCCCACCAGCCTGATCCTGAAGTAACAATGGGTCTTTCTCCATGAGGTAATGAGTTCGGATATCATGGTATGTGTCACTCTGATTTTCGAAGAATTTGAATATGTTGCATTGAAATCTCCTTCATTTCTTAACGTTTTCTTGGAAATTATGCTCTTTAACTTGTTCATGCCTAGGGGGGTGACAAAATGCCCTAGTAAGTTGGTTCTCTCTTAAGGATGAGTTTCCATTGGGTGGGTATATGAAAGGTCATTGTCCATTCCCTCCATACTTACCATTTTTCAACATTATCCCTCTCATCTTCCCCTACCTTGGTTCGGGCATTGGGTTTTCCACACTAGGAAGGTTTGTACCTTGCCTTGTGGGAAGAAGGGGCTAAAGGCCCAGAGGGTAAAAGTAGCTAGCAAGAGTTAAAATCCAAAATAAAACCTTTGAGATGCTTCGTCCAGGGATTCCCGAGAAAGTAAAGGGGGCCTGTAAGATAAAATAAAACTCAAGGTCTAGTTGGTGGATGGGAAGTCTCATCATGATCTGGCCTATTAGGTCCATGGGCATGTAGCGATATGACACGACCATCTACTTGGTCACAAAACCATGGTAGTGGCTCTTGGTGGCATAGCCAAGAGAAATGGGGTCTCATCATGAGCCAGCCTTCTGATTTCTGTGAAGTGCTTGTGGGTAACGTTGTCACCTCTGGTCACCATGCCAGGACAGTGTCCCCTAGATTTTCCCTTGAAAAGAAAAAGCAATAAGACTAAGAATAAAAGGCATTGAATGGGCTAGGAAATAGTGGCATCCATGATAAGGTGTAGCTCGCCCTCTACAAAGGCACCTATGGTCAAGACCTTCATTTCCCTATTATCATTGCACCCTCTGCCCAAACACTTCCCCTGCACCATTTCACACACTTACATGACCTAGATTGGATCTCACCTGGTAAACACCCCAAACTTGAGGAGGATTATCCCAATAGGACATCATGAGACCCTCTCCAAACCTTGCTTGTTAAACTACATAACGTATTTGAGCATTTGTCTGGGTAAAGGGGGTTTGATGCACATGTTTGGGTAATTTGATTATTGGATTTGATTGACATTGGTATGATCCCTGTGACTTATGATCCCATGGAGGGAGTACTTTTTGTTGTTGTAGGACCATGCCCGGTGGACAAGTACATATGGGGAGATGATTAGCTCAGACCTCCATGGGGTTGAAATCCCACAGATGGATGTTGTGACCCCAGCCAGGGGCAGAGAGATGTTAGAGACTTGCACTAGAAAAAAGGAAGGACGTTTCACTGGGACACTTTAGCATACCTAGACCCAGGGGGGTCTTTCCCTTCCACCTGGACATTGGCCTTGGGAGGCCCATGATGTCACCATTGTGACCCTAGAATTCACCCAACGTCACGATTGGCATTATGGAGGCAGTTTTCTACTAATTGGCACGTGTGGCATCATCTAGGGGCTTGGAAGGCCTAAAATTTTGCATATGAGGCCCAACGTTTCACCCAAGAGGCTCAACGTCACCCTAGAAGCGCATGACCTCACCTCTAAAAATGATTTTAGGGCTTAATTATTGGAATTTGTGTAAAAACTGGATTTTTCATGTAATTTGTCCATGTCGACCTTTTGATGACCTAAAATTAATTAAAGGTCACAATTATTGTATAAATAGAGAGATAAAACTCTCATTTTTTCATCATTCACTTATCACACAAGTGGTGGTCTGAAATTCGGCCCTCTTTAAGGGTTATTGGCTGAAATTTTGTGGTGTGCACTTCTTGGAGGAGGCAAATCTTGGTGTATTTTGGAAAATTTTCATGTGGAGGATATTCAACTAGGGTTTATGCTTGATTATTCTTAGTGAAGTAAGTAGAAAATATGCATTTTTTTATTGTGAATGAATGCTTATGGTGAATTTATTTGTTTCGTGTCTAATATTATGAAATTGCTTGCTTTAAACCCTAGGAGAAAGACAATGTTACTATATTTTTCTCTATAATCTTCCACTTGCTAAAATTTCTTGAAAGACACATATATAGAAGTAGATACTAGAGCCCTACCATTGTAGCACTCTAGTAACCCTACCTCATTACCTATTTCATATTTTTTTCAAATTGTAGGCCTAATTTTATTACTTTCTAGCAATTATCTCTAGGACTTGGATTGTTTTAGGCCTTGGGCTACCAACACCTCTCTCATCCTATCCATTCCCTTTGACTAAACATTATCATTTCTATTTTCCTCTAAGAGGGTTTGCTACCATCATTGACTATGTTACCCTAGAAGGCACTAGTTTACCCATTACAAGTGTTGATTGACCAAACAATTTTTCAGAGCATCTTCCCTTGAATACTTACTAACCCCTACTAACCTTAGATTAGCCTAAATCATTAACCTACTTTTTTTTGTTGTAAAAGAATGCTACAACCATCTAACAACATCAAATTAACCCCTAAAAAGTGATATATTATGCTAGTTAGACGTTGCTAAACCTACTTGTGGCTATTTATTATCAAATTGCGTAGTTAAAGCTAGTATTTCAAGTCTTTATTCAAGAATATTACAGCATAAATCTTGTGGTTGTTACAAAATACTCATTGATGTTATAAATTGTTACATTGTTATAACTTTACATCAGCTAGTACATTTATTAAGAGTTCATTCTCTTATGAAGCACTAATATCATTTTGGTACTTTGAAAGTGCCCCTTTTTGCTTTGTTGTCTTGTTTTGGGCAAGTACACAATAATATTATTTTTCTTCATCTTCAATAAGACTTAAAGAACCCTTTTTAAGTGAGTGACATGTGAGAGGGGAGGGACTTTCTTCTATCATTTTCCTTAGCCTTCTCAAACCCTCAGGTCACTGGGGCGTCTCCCCTGGGGTACCGCAACATACTCCTAAATAGAAAGGGATTTCCTATTAAGCTGACAGTGATAGGTCATTCCCAATTACGCCAATTATGTATCCACTTGCCTTGGGCTTTGGGCAAGTACAAATTGTGCAATAACATTTTGGCATCATTTTCGAGGAACACTGAGTCAATATTCCTCAAGATGACACTTTTTCAGTAAGCCTTTTTCTTCAAAGCATTTATTTTACAAAGCTTACCTAGTGACTCCATTGAGAGTGATCCCCTAATATTTTTGATAATCTCCATAATATTATCTCGTGACTCCACCAATGACGACTTGTAGTGGACGTCGGTATACACCCTATCATCCTCCTATCCATGTCATCCTTGTAGCTTCTCCTAAATGGTCTCCCAAAGAAATTTTTGTCCCTTTGGACTTGGCCAATATCCAAGGAGGATTACATGATCTCCCAAAAGAAGTTGACTCTTGGATACCTAAATTCTCGGGAGAGGCAGGGTCTTATGATAATACACATTGGACTAAATTTTGTGAGGGTTATGAATTCCATCAATCTAAAAAAGAACATCCTGACACATTTATGAGACTTTTCTTGGCCTCACTCACCGGGAGTGTCAGAGATTGGATTAATAAGCTCTCAAATGGGAACCTCAAAACCCCTGAAGATTTGGAACATGCTTTCTTCAAAAGATGGGGTATGGTGGAAATCATGGCCTCCATTTATTCCCAATACCTCAAAATTTGCAAAAAAAAAGTGGCAAAGATGTTAGGGAATTAAATGATAGGTTCAACACCCTAATTGGCAGACTTGAGCCCAACTTTCACCAAGAGAGCACTAATCTCCAACACTATATAAACTCCCTTGAAGGAAAATTACAATTTACCCTCAAGAACTAATTTCCTACAAGCCTCAAGGAAGCACAAGATGTTGCCTGCCAAATTGAAAAAAATATTAAGTTAGACAATTCCATTTGCCAAGTCAATCTTGTGAATAAAGATGACATCCTAGGACTAAATCAGGAAAACATGGAAGAGCAAGAGTATGAATGCCCAGAGATCCTAGAAGTAAAAATTCATACTCTTCCTAGAAAATAGAGCATGGGTTTTTCAAGCATGAAAGATGTTGTCTTGTTTTCACAAAGACACGATCCCTCTAAGGATTTGAATCCCCCTCAAGATACCTATGAAGATTTTGAGGTTGAATAAATTGAGTACTTACCTTCACAAATCATTGAGGAAGATAATTGTGAAGAAGAATTCCCCGTTGTCTATCATGTTGGAATCCTGGGAACAAAATATGGTGAACCTGCACCTTTTTATGTTACCCTCTAGATCAATGATCTCCTTCTCCATAATTGTGTTTTTTACCTAGATACTCCTAGAAACATTATGACGGAAATGGTTATGTACCAACTGGGTCTCAATATGTCACAATCAAATACATAGATGGTTTTACACAAGGTATTATCAAAGACCTAAATGTTTCCTTCCATGCCTGCCCAGATGTCTCTTTCAAGATCGATGTAATGGTAATAGACACATTAAGAAGTTGGGGGGTTATACTCTACAAGGACTTGATAGGAAAACTAACCGAAAGCTTCCAAGACCAAGGGTCTAAAACTATTATAACCCATCCCGAAGGAGGATTTTTTACCCTTCACAAGGAACCCATCACAGGATGCCTCACTGAAACTCCCGAAGAACACAGTGATAAACTCCTTTGTTTGAATAATGGGCTGGAAAATTGGTTTGTCCGAGGAATAAACTTCGAGGATGAGCTTGGCAAGACACTCAAAGGAATATGGACCCTAGAATTTGATGGTGCTCATTCAAGTTCTAGTTCAGGGGAAGGCATTGTCCTAACAACCCCGTCTAAGGAAACTTTATACTACTCCTATAGACTTGAATATCATTGTACACACAACATTGTTGAATATGAAGCTTTGATTATAGGTCTTAACTTAGCAATTGATAAAGGTATCACACACTTGAGGGTTATAGGAGATTCAGACCTAATCGCATCACAAGTTTTGTTAAACTTTGCCACAAAAAATGAGAGACTAAAAAGGTACCGAGACTTTGCAAGATCTGTTGCAAAATCCTTTGAAGTAGTATCAATTGAAGTAGTTCCAAGAGAAGAAAACTATGTAGCGGATTCTTTGGTTGTCTCAGCATCTACTTTGAAACCTTGTGAGGCTTCCCTCCAGAACTTGTGCAAGATGAAGGTCCTATTTATACCATCAATCCATGAAAACTTAAAACATTGGCAAGTCTTTGAACATGATAGTCAAATCCTTAGATT
Source organism: Picea sitchensis (assembly GCA_010110895.2). Taxonomy (NCBI): domain Eukaryota; kingdom Viridiplantae; phylum Streptophyta; class Pinopsida; order Pinales; family Pinaceae; genus Picea; species Picea sitchensis. The sequence continues at coordinate 13,886 of SNQJ01S0033370.1, read as the reverse complement.
CATGGAAAACTGTAGAGAATTCACCAATTCGCAAGTAAACTTCCTAGTTGATTCCATGGACCTGGACATAGTAAACTTTCAAAAAAACACTCTTCTGACAGGGTGTGTTCCTTTAGAACAACTCTTTGATAGACACGATGTTTACAAAGGAAAAAACCCCAAACAAAAAATAGACGAGGTCTTAGAATTCAACGTCGGCACTGAGATGGATCCAAGAATGGCCAAAATAGGGAAAGGTACCACAGAAGAAGAAAGGAATAAAATACTTGACCTCATAAGATAATTTAAGGATACCTTTGCTTGGACTTATGATGACTTAAGGGCTTATAGGGGTGATGTCATCCAATATGTTATACCTTTGACAGAAAGAGCCAAACCTTTCCGACAAAAGTTAAGGCATATTAACCCTACATTAGCAAACCATATACAAAAGGAACTTCAAAAGATGGTAGATGTTGGTATCATAACCCCCATTAGATATTCATCTTGGATGTCCAATTTGTTAGTTGATCGAAAGAAAAGCGGTGACATCCGCATATGCGTAGATTTTTCAAAACCTTAACCAACTATCTTTGAAAGACAATTACCCCCTCCAAAATATGGAACACTTTCTATAAATGGTCACGGGGGCGGGCATGATGTCCATGCTGGATGGATTTTTTGGATACAATCAATAGTTACTCAAGAGAGAAGATCAACTCAAAACAACATTTACCACACCATGGGGAACAATCATGTATTTTGAGGATTCCATTTGGCCTTATGAATGCAGGTTCGACCTTTCAAAGAGAAATGGACTTTTCTTTTAGGGATATTATTCAGAAAATTATAGAAATTTACGAAGATGACCGCACAGTCATATCAAAAGAAACAAAATACCACATATCACACCTCAGGATTGTCTTTGAGAGATGTAGGAAATATGGTATTTCCTTAAACCCTAAGAAGTCTATTTTCGGGATAGATAAGGGAAAGTTATTGGGACACATAGTCTCAGAGGGAGAAACTTTTGTAGACCCACAAAGGATACAATCTATTAAATATGTGTGCCCCCCTGCCAACAAAAGGTCCCTACAATCATTCTTTGGAAAAATAAAATTTATTCGAAGATTTGTCCCAAACTTTGTTGAAAGAATAAAACCCATGAGCACATTACTTAAGAAATACATAACATTCGAGTGGGATGACAATGCCCTTCAATATTTTGAATATATAAAAGACACCATTTCCCAAGCCCCAGTTCTGATTAGTCTTGATTATTCACGAGATTTCATGATATTCACTTTTGTTTCTCAAGATACTATCACAGGTGTCTTGTTGCAGAAAGATGTTGATGAACATGAACATCCTATTGCGTTCATGAGTAAAGTCCTTAGGGATTCAGAACTGAATTATTCAATTATTGAAAAGCAAGATTACACCTTGGTGAAATCCCTCAAGAATTTCAGAAACTATGTAAGCTATAATAATATTAAGGCTTATGTCCCTTACCCAGCAGTAAAGGTTTTTTTGTCACAACAATATTGCATGGGTACTAGGGGTAAGTGGGTTTCCAAGATCCAAGAATATGACATAGAAATAAACCCACCAAGATTGTGAAGGGACAAGGGTTAGCCCGAATGTTGACTGAGAGCAACCAAGAAGCTATACAGATGTGAGAAAACAAACAAGTAAATGTGGTGGTGAGTGAGCTAGAACATGATGAATGGTATTCTGACATAATACACTACCTCAAGAAATTATCATGCCCAGACCATCTAGTAGACTATAAAAGAAGAGATCTGAGACTTAAGGCTATGAAGTATTGTTTGACTGAGGATGGTCTTGGTTGGAAAGACCTAGATGGATTTCTCCTTATGTGTGTGAGCAAAGAAGAAGCCAACAAACTACTGAAGGAATTACACTTTGGATATTGTGGTGGGCACTTTGTTTCCCATACTACCGCACACAAGATCTTAAGAGTTGGAAATTATTGGCCAACATTGTTTGTTGATACTCATCGATATGTCCACTCATGCCAACCTTGCCAATACTTTGCAGGTAAACAAAAACTCTCAGCACAACCTTTGAAACCCGTGGTGGTAGAAGCTCCTTTTCAACAATGGGGTTTATAACTTATTGTTGAGTTTAAAGATAATTCAAGTAACGGTTACCGATGGACTTTGACCGCCATAGAGTATTTTACTAGGTGGCTAGAATCTATGCCCACAAAGAAAGCCACTGAGGAGGTGGTCATGAACTTTTTGGAAGAAAGAATCATAACAAGATTTGGGGTCCCATCCAAAATTACCACTAACAATTCCAAATCTTTCAGCTCCCTTGCATTAGTAGAATTTTGTTTCAAGTATGGAATCATTCTATCTCATTCATCAAATTACTACCCACAAGGGAACAACCTGGCGGAATCAAGAAATAAGAACCTCATGAATATCATTAAGAAGGTTGTGGGAGAGAAAAAGAAGGCCTAGGATAGCAAGATTAAGTATGCCTTATGGTCAGATCAAATAACAACAAAGACCTCAACAGGAAAAACCTCGTTTGAACTAGTATATGGGTTGGAGACTAAACTACCTGTGAATCTCCAAATCCCTATCCTTAGTTTCATTCAGTAATACACTACCGAAATGGAAGCAATCCAAGGGATAATTAACCAATTGGTAGAGTTGGATGAATCTAGGAAGGTTGCCTTAAGTCAAATGGAAAAAAATCAAGAAAAAATTAAGAACACCTTCGATCACAAGCAAAAGAAAGAGGTTTCATGGAAGGAGACTTAGTATCGTTATGGGATAAAAGAAGGGATAAACCTAGTATGCACAAGAATATGGATGGATTATGGACAAGTCCATACAAGGTTATTAATCAGGCAGGAACAAATTCTTTTAACTTGGCAACACTAGAAGGAGAGGATTTGAAGCTACTTGTGAATGTTATACACATCAAGCGCTACTTCCTGCCAGCCGCATGATAGGTAAGTACAGGTAATTTAGGTAGGCATTTGCATTCATTATATATACCATCTGCACATCATGCTAGAGTAGTATAGTTGTAGTTTCATTTTCATTTTGTATATATATGCATGCTTACTTTTATTCCATTATATCATATATGAGTGAGGGGTG
>SNQJ01S0033369.1:103312-126348 GCA_010110895.2 Picea sitchensis | reverse complement strand
TGCACGATTTGCCTTCTTTGGATCCTGAGCTGTACCAGAATCTTCTGTCCCTGAAGAAGTATGATGGTGATGTTTCCCAACTGGGGCTCTATTTTGTAAGTGAGAATAATGAGTATGGTGAACAAAAGGAAGAGGAAATGCTAGCAGGTGGAAAGGATGTGCAAGTAACTAATGTAAATGTTATCAGGTTCATTCATCTTTTGGCAAACCACCGTCTAAATGATCAAATAAGTAATCAAAGCTCTTCTTTTTTGCAAGGAGTTCGACAGTTGATACAATCTGATTGGTTAGACATGTTTAATGAACATGAGCTTCAGCTTCTTATATCAGGCTCAACAGAGGAGGGTAAGGGTATGGATGTTGATGACTTGCACTCAAATGTTCAGTATTCTGGAGGTTATAGTGACGATCACCCTGTCATAGAGATGTTGTGGGCGGTTATTAAGGAATTAAATTTAGAGCAACAAAAGAAGTTTTTGAAATTTGTAACTGGGTGTTCTCGACCTCCATTCTGTGTTCGAAGCGCTGCTCCTGAAGATGCCCCTGGAAAATCTCTTGATTGCTTGCCAACTGCAGCAACATGTACTGAAGTAGGAAGGAGGGAGGGTTAAAACGGTGTTGCTAACCTGAGCAGATGTTGCAATCCGTCGACAATGGTTGCAGTCCGTCGGCAGAGTGGTGAGCAAGCGCGCGGGAGCTTACTCCGAGTTCGAATTCGAAGGTAGGGTGGCCATGCCTTAATGGCTCACCAAACTACCATGAAGGCCACATAGGAATCGAGCGAACGGGGCGAACGGGATCGGGACCCGCAGAGTCAGGGGGCGCACGGAGCGAACGAAAACAGAAACGGGAACAGTGGTAGGCTACCTTTTGGGTTTTCCGAGTGGCCGGAGATTAGACGTTCTTCGTCGATCGGAATCCCAAAAGGTAGTGTAGTTAGCTTACTCCATTAGTTTATATTATGTGTCCTTTTATTTTACTTTATAATAGTTAGTTTAGATTATGTGTTTTTTTATTGTTCTTTTATGTTACTTTATAATTGTTACTTTATTTTACTTTATAATTGTTAGTTTAAATAGATTTAAATACAATGATTTCCTGTACCTGAAGCAGGTCATGAAGCTACATTAAGATAATGTAATAGTACACAGGTTTTAGTAATTATAAGTGTGTCTTCATCTGAAGCAATGATTTCTGACCTATTATAAATTCTGAGTGTGATGGGTTATCTTAACATACTTTTTCAACTAAATCTTGTATGAAACAACATGATAGTCATATATTTATTTTATTTTAAGGAACAATCAGAAACTGCCCATATGCATAAAATAATAAGTCAGATGTGCAAAGTTTTCCAAGTACTATATGAATAAATGATTTGCAGATGTAAGATACAAGTTTGGAATCACTATGTGATTGTAGAATGCATATACTACTCATTGTGTGGTTACATGATTTGTTCCACCAAAAGCTAAATTATAATTTAGTTTTTCAAGTTTAAGATAGCATGTAGGCAAGTTTTTCTTTTCTTTTCTATTCCTAGGCATTTTACTTAGCATCTATTCATGCCCAAGAAACAATAATATCAAAACATTAACATATCTTCATTTTGAAATTTGTTGGAATAACTTAATTGATTTGTTGCTTGGAACTTGAGAAGTCGCATTGCACCTCAAAGTTATTTTAATAGATCCAAACCTTATGCTTCTTTATGTTTAGGTGGCATTTTGTGTCAGTGATGAATGGATAAGAAATGTTGGAACTTTATTTTTGAGTTTTCATCCACTCTGCCTTCTCAACATGCATTTTAGGATTGTACTTTAAAGCAACATTGCAAATATCATGTCGGTGAACAATTAGAGATCTCCATGAGGGAAAACCTTTGGAAAAAAAATAAAAAAATAAGTGAAAGAAAAAAAAGTAAATGATTATCGGAAGGTTCTCAAGAGTACCTGGAGGCTTGCAAACATTGGGAAAGAGATGCATAACTCCTTTGATTTCTTTGACCCTACGGTTTCCCAACGAAAATCTAATGGCCTTGGTTGGGCTTGGGATGCCTGAAACTTCGACAATGTCCTCTTGGCCATTCATGTCGAGAGATTTGAATATATCTTTAATTGTTTCCATTATTGCATTTGTGTTGCTTGATTCACACATGTTGACATCGATGCTCTCACTCATAAACTCTTCTTCGCAAGAATGTATTTATAAGTTGAACATATTACTATTTTATTGTTTTCCACATCTTGCTCCTCTGGCACTAGTCTCCATCTCTCATGAAGAGAACTTGTGGGAATGGCACTCTTCGGCGACGACGCAACGATAATGGTGTTGGGTACCGACTCGTGACTGGAAGCCTATGAGAAGGGTTTCTGGAGCTTAGTTGGTCCATGCCATAGTTCCTTCATGCTCACAGTCGTAATGGTGTTGGGTACTGACCTGTGGCAGGAAGACAGTGAGTAGGGCTCTTGGAGCTTGTCTAGGTCATGCCACAGTTCTTGCTAGCGGATTAGGCCATTTATTATTACTGCAGGGAAACTGTTATGACAATGGAGAAGGAGATAGAAGATAAGATCATATACTATAATGTGTGGATGCAAATGATGCAGACATATGTAGAACGATAGTGATGAAGTCTCTTCATCAAAAGTATATGGAGGAGGGGGTTGGCAACATGGGAGGTCAAATCCCATAGACAGGTAGACTGTCAGTTTATAAGGACATGTGGTAGAGACAAGTACACAAACCGAAGATAAGTGGAGTGGTATTCAGGAGGTCAATCCAATAGACAGTAAAGGAGGTAGCAGACAGATGGAGAGTAAAGAAGGCAACGATATTAGTGGACAGGTTTTCCCAGTTGACAGGTTTTAGGAAAACGTTGTGCCTACATACATGCCTTCGACATAATTATTAGTGTTTTTCATATATGATAAAAGGGTTATAAAAGAAGAGGGGGCAATTTTGAGAATTGAACCTCTCCTTTTATAACTATTTTATTATATCTAAAAAGATTATAAAGGGAGAGGGGGGAATTTTTTAGAATCATTCATCCTACTTTATTAACTTTTTCATAAAGATATATATGAAAATGATTATAAAGAGGTGGAAGGAAATTATGATAATCATCCCTGCTCCTTTATAACCTTTTTTATTATATATAAAAGGGTTATAAAAAAGGAGGGATGATTCACCTCCCACCTCTTTATAAACCTTTTCATATATATAGGGGGAGGGGAAATTATCCCCTCCCCTTTTATAACCTTTTTCAAATATATTTTAACATATACAAAAGGTTATAAAGGAATGAATTATTCTCACGATCACCACTTTTCCCTTTAATCTTTCATAAGGGGGTTTCATACACCAATTCAGTGTCTGACTTGGTCGTGACCTTAAAATTATATTATTATTATTATTATTATGATTATTTTAAAGAAACTGAACATTCATATTGATAAAAAGGGTTGTGTTGAGGCAAACAACTGTCATACAAGCAACAAAATTGGCTCAAGGCTTGTACATAGTTCTAAAACATGAGGAACTAAGGAAGGATTTATGTCCATATCAACTTCCCACTCAAACAAACTAATAACCTTTTTAACAAACTATCCTTAGAGAAAGAGAGTTTTGAAATACATTCATTGATGTGAGGAGACAATATCCTGAATTTCTAATATCTGAGCAGTTGGATCTGCAGTATCCATGGAAGTTGTATCGAGATCCTCAAATCCATTGTCAATTATCCCTGCATAAAGGGAAGCAACAATAGCCTCCTTAGCATCATAAAAGCACAAGTAGGTGAACAAGAGTACATGACAACAATAATTGAGAGGAGGTCTGAGGCTATTGTAATGGGTTGCACCTGCCCGTTCCCATTTATCTCTATAGTATTGGCCTTTAGATTTGACCCAACCTTATCCCAATGATCTACAAGCGAGTTAAGATCCCTTTTAATGTGAAAAATCCTAACATTTTCAAAGCCTTCAATATGAGAGAGGATGCAAGAAATAATTTTGTTGTTAAATACCTGAATAGATCTGAAAATATACTTCAGAAATAACCAAGAATAAACCAAACCATTCACCAATAATGAACACAAGAAATAGACAAAACCATTGAGGTAGGGTAACACCATATATTATTCATTATGGAAGGAATGCACTCCTCAAGCAATACTTGCTTGTACAATAACAATACTCGTCACCATGCTTAGATACATTGCTTACACTTCTTTATATAACATTCTCTATCTTCTAGGAACATTCTAGAGAAAGAATCTTCTAGAAAGCCTATTTATTATATTTAACTACCATAGTGGGCCTTATTTAATAATATAGTGGACCTAGTCCATTTTACATTGAATGGCCTCCACTAATAGTACATGACCACATTCCCATTAGGTACCTCCCATATTACCTCCCTAGGTATACTCCCCATTATTTTTGGTTCGAGCTTTCTTGATGACCACTTAGATAACCATCATTGAATCTCCAAAAACCACAATTTTTGTGACACTTCGATATTTGGAAATGAAGACATATTTCCATAAGCCATATGCTTTAATAATATTATTAGATACATTCCCAAATCCCCAAGAAAAGAAAGCGATGAATCTTCGTTGGGGTCGAGAAGACTCCCCTTCGCGCCTGCCACCCCAAGATTATTCCAAGAGGCCCATTAAAAAACAGAGAAGGAACTTATCTCTTTGTGAGACAATCCTTAAATCAACACCGATTTCCTGAGAACTCACTTGGGGAGGGTAGATCAATTATCATATTGAGAGATAAGATCTAAAGCAATTTTAAAATTGTTCACCTAGTGAGCTTCATAAGATTCCAAAGATTTATTTTGTTGGTGCATGCGAGAATGCATATATTCAACAAGAATAGAGAGATCTTTGGTCGTTGATTGCCTGGGTGGTTGCAATTCTTCTTGGAAAATAATTTTATTCCTTTCCATCCAAATTGTCCAACACATATATTTAGAGAGGGCCAACCAAAGGTGCATAAAGCAATGTTTTAGATGAAAACTTCCCATGTACATCTGTCTCCATAGAGAGAATAAATATTCACAATTTTGTGGCCAGTCAACGAATTGGAAAAGATCCACAAGGGCAAATCCCTACGAAGTTTTGACATAATTGCAGTGAATAAAGAGATGAGAAATAGTCTCTTCATCTTGTTGACAAAACACACAATGAGATGGACCGATAATACCATGTTTTTTAAGGTTCTCAAAAGTGAGGAATCTGCCATGAGCAAAGAGCCAAATGAAGGTATTGATCTTGGGTAATCCATCTAAGTGCTAAACTGATCTAGGAGAATCCATAATGCTCAAAAATTGATCTTCTCAAATTATTATGAAAGTGACTTCATTGTGTATATCTCGGTGAGATATTTCCAACGTCATGTGAATCGCCTCAAATGGACCACATATGAGAAAGTTATGGCCATTTGAAGTTTGGAAAAAAAATAGGCCAGAAGGAAAAAAATCGAGGTGCCACATGGCAGGCCCACAAGCTTCCATGTGGCCATTCATACAACGGATAGGGTGACATCATGATGCCATCATCATGCTAACGTGGCAGCACAAGAGGCTGCCATGTGTCACTCAAATTTGGCATTTTTGACACCCCTATGGACCAATAAAAATGTGTCATGTGTCATCTGACATTGCAGTTATAGTCAACAAAGTGACGTGGAATCTGTATGCTGACATGAAAAATAGGTGGAAGGTGATGTGGAAATGACTAGGCAGGTGATTGTGCAATTGACCCAGGTGATAACTATACAACAGGTGGACCAATAAGAGAGTGCCACGTGGCACTCTCCGATAGGCCAATATTGGCTAAGAGAATAAATTTGTTTGGATTCGGCATGGATTGAACCCATGACCTCGGTAGGAATATTCCAACGAATTCACCATATTCCTCTACCAATGCGTCACAGTTATTGTTTGTTATAACAAACCAAGAATATTTTATTTAAGTTATAACCAATTCAGCCCGGGTATATACAGGGGTCAGGTGCCCAACCTAGCCTATATAAACCTGACCTCTGACCATTGTACGCCAACACGAAAATGTGTGACAAAGAGGGGGACAATTGCATCTATTTTTGTTCCACAGGTTTGTCTCGTTTTGCATGCAAGAGGTGTTCCTATGTTATATTATCCTCATTTTGTGTGCTATTGAGTTCTTTGAGAGAAGTAAAGAGTCTTTATACTCATTTTTCTTAGAATTTCAAGAGGAATTTGATGGTGATGTCGATTCTGTGAAAACTTGTTGTGTATGCAAGTCTTAGTTTAGTTTGCTATGTATGAGACGCATAGTCTCGGTATGCATGCAAAAGGGGATTTTTGGGTACATGTTCAAAACATAGTTAATTTATACTCATTTTTCTCAGAATTTTGAGAGATATTTGTTGGAATAATGAGAGGTGCAGGGTGGTGAATCAATATGAGCACTTTATACCACTTTTAACCATAATACATATTCTTTCACTTTATCAACAATGTTCAACATTCTATCATCAATGCATCATCTAGGATTGCATTCAATATCTCATGAGCATATAATCATAAGCAACATCACATCAACAACATCACATAAAATAAACAATACACCAGTATTTACGTGGAAACCCAAATGGGAGAAAAGCACATAATGATTTCTTATATATATCAAGAATTTATTCATAGGAAGCACCAACTTCCAAATTCTCCAACTACAACTGGAAGGAGGCTACAACCCCCTGTTCGCAGGCTCCAACCTAAAGGAAGCTGCAACTCCTTGATTTCTCTAGCTCCAACCAGAAGGGGGCTACAACTCCCTAGGTTCTCCAGCTCCAACCGAAAGGTGGCTACAACCACCTAGTTCTTAGGCACCAACCTGAAGGAAGCTCCAACTCCCTGATTCTCCAGCTGCAACTGGAAGGAGGATACAAACCCCTTTCATTTCCCCATCCTGCCACCCTGAAGTATAAGTGTAGACCAACTATCACTACCACAATCACTGCCACTGTCATTTCCACTGTCACTACCTCTGTCACATCAACTTGTAACCTGTCATTGATCAACATGTCCAACTTGTCACTGTCACCTATACTCAACCAAATCCTCTCATATGGATAATATATCAAGGACACCTCTCAACTAGATGTCCAACATCACCAACACATGCCTATACCAAGCATGTACCAATATTACCAACATACCATCATAGGGTATGTCTCTCAAGCATATACCAAACCTTCAACATGTACCATACCAAGCATCAACCATGTACCACAACCTGTATCACAACAAGTGCATCAACGATACACCAACACTTTTACCAAACCATGCATCAACCATGCACCAACACCTGTACCAAAATGTGAATCAACCATGCACCATAACATGTACCATATGCCTCAACCATCAACCATGTACATCAACACCATACCAAGTACCACTCTTGTACCATACCACGTATCAACCATGTACATCAATCATGTAGCATATCATGTATCATATACTATAGACCATATACCATGAAATGTGTCTCAACCATATACCATATCCCTCTCAATCATGCCATGTACCATAAGATAAGCCTCATGTATATGCCAATATCACAAAGATGTGTCTCTAACAAGGAACCATAAGAACCATATACTAAGTATCAATAGTATGTCTCGAGCATGTAACAATATCACCTTAACCATGTCCATCAAGGGCTTCTAATACATGCCTTAAGAATGTGCCACACCATCCAAGATACAATCCTCAAACAAATACATAAAAGACATACCTTTACTCATGAAACCTGAAGCATACCATCTCAGACTGTTGTGTACCATCAAACCTTGTTGCAATTCATCCGTACATTCTTTTTCAAAGTTTTACCTCAGGTACGTGACCTATCCTTCTGCAACATGCATATGTACATGACCTGTCTTATTACATCATTTGTATGTACGCGACCTATCCTCTTGCAGCCTGAGTACAACCTCATAAAACTAGGATTTCCATTTTTCTATAACTCTGAAACTTTCGGCCTTTCAGACTCTTTCATTGCCTCAAAAAAATGTTGCCATATTCAACCTCAAATTCACTAATAGATTTACCAAAAGATAGAACATACCATTCATAAGATAGATATTCAATGTAAGTGTGTGTATACAAATAAGAGACTCTTTGAGGTGTGTTTATACTTGTGCTAGGTAACCTATTTCCTTATTTTAGGGGTTTCTTATTACAACCACTTTACCCTTTCACCAAGACTTGTAACCAACTAGGGTCTTCTTGACCACTCTTCGAGGCTTCCAACTTTACAAGGTCGTATCTCCCTAACCATGAGGAACCACGTTACGTTCCACATATCATGAGAAACTGCATGATGTGTACTATCCATCTATGATAGTATTACCTACAATTTCATTTTCCTTCATGTCCATATTCCTTAATCAACTTCGGGTCCCATAACCATACCTCTAGGGCTACATGTAGACTACATCAAATGTACCCAACTAACTCACCATAAAGATCGATCATACAAATGTCAATCAATTGTTTGACATCTTTGGACCTCTCCAAGGGTTGACATCAATCTCTAAGGGCCATATTCCTTAATCAACTTTGGGTCCCATAACCATACCTCTGGGGCGACATGTAGACTACATCAAATGTACCCAACTAACTCACCATCAATATCGATCATACAAATTTCAATCAATTGTCCGACATCTATGGACCTCTCCAAGGGTTGACATAAATCTCCAAGATCAATCTCCAAGGGTTGAAATCAATGACAACCAATTGTCCAACAATCCCCCCCTTTTACATTGATGGCAACACCAACATTGATGGAAACACTTAGACATGGTGACACTCATGCTCATTCTCCCCTTGTGATCACCGATCCTCATCAATGTTTCTATCTCTCCCCCTTTGACATCAATGGCAAAGGGAATCTCCTCTTTGGGCTTCTCCCCCTATCTTTATGCCTCTGCTCTTTCTCTTCATCCTTGACCAAAGGTTAACTCCCCCTGTCGATATGTCTCCTCCCAACACTGTACCTACTCTAACCAATCATAGGCAAAAGAATATCTCCCCATGTGGGTATTTCTTCCCCTGTCAGCATGCTACTAATCTTCCTTTTTGGATATTTCTCTCTGATGATCAACAAGATGTATAAATACCTATGAAATGTTTCCTTTCCTCTCTTCCAGTGCTATTTATTTTCCATTGGCTCTTCCACGTGTAATTCACGGATATATATAAAAAACATTCAAAATTTTATTTCTTCAATCACTTGTCATGTTCACTTGACCATCTTGTCAAATGATTTTGTTCTAATGATATAGCTTATGTTGACGATTTCTCTTCCCATGTTTTGTTGCACCTTTCACTGCTTGCCTTTTTTATTCCAATTGATTTCATTGATTCCAATTGTAACTCCATTGTTATGTGTCTTCTTTGACTAATGCTCTTTATACCTTCTAAGTATATCACGAATCCATCTATGTCGATATGTCACAAACTATTCATAACCATGATACTCAACTGTCCACAATGTTGACTCATCTATCATTGTACCATTCTGAAGATTTCTCTTGAATATATTACAATTGATCATCACATGTTCATGTTTATCTGACTAAGCCAAATATCTCCATTGATCTGATCTATCTTCTCATCAAACTCTACATGTCTGGAACAACTTGTATTGAATATATCCCTGCCCGAATACATACGTGAAATACAATCATAAACTTTTTCCTGTGTAACTGTCGACTGATACATGTGTGGGAACACTACTTCTCAACCAATCAATTTGTCATTATGTACTTCTGCTATCTGACTTCTTTGAATCTGTCTCTGCAAACACTTCATACTGCTCAAAATATGGTTCTCTGATCTGTAGTATCTACTTCATGGAATTCCCCCTGTTCAACATACTTATTTAATGGGAGTCTCCAAGACGGATGGCTCAAAAAAATACCTTCTTTGATGCAGAGTAATATTCATTTTAATCTGTAGACTCATCATCTTTCTGAACTTAGACTTATTCCTTTCTTCCCTTGGATTGATCTTGCACTACAATTCCTAAAAGTACAATCTCTTGAACATGTTCTTTATTCACCTATTCTTCTTTTATTTCTCGTACTACTGCAAATCCTGTGATCTTTGGAACCTGGTATCTATTCACCTGTTCTTCTTGCTTTTAATTTCTTCTCCAAACCTTCCTATATCTGACATCTTTCTTTTTTCCTGTATATTTTTCTTGATCTCGTACTATTTCCAATCCTGAGAGTATGTCTTCTGGGTGTCCTTCATTCATCTGATCTTCCTTTGCATGTTCTTGTTTTCTTTTCCAAATATTCTTATATCTGATATAGGTTTTCTTTCTCAAAGAAATATCGATCCCACTTCTACAATCATGAGCTATGTGTCCATAGTTATGGCACTTGTAACGTTCAATGTCATGTGGGGCCACATAAGATTTTTTAGTTTGAACATTTCTTTCATAAGCCCTGCAATCTACAACCTTATGTACAAAATTAGTACAATAAAAACAATAACCATAAAAGAATTTTACATACCTGGGAGTGAATGATCTTCTTTGTTGTGTAGTTTTTCTGAATTCCTTCTTTGGTTGATCATGATATTCTCTTTTGTGGGTCTCTTCATTATGGTTGAAGATTCTTTGTTGCATGAATGTGATAGGTCTTGTTGAATATGTATATCTATTGTTCTTCTTTTATTCTTGTTGACCATTATTCCTTCCTTTGAGTACTTCTGCATAACTCTTACTCTTTTCTTCATTTTTCTTTTTTGGCACCCTGGAATGATTCTCTTCATTCTCTACTACTGATGTGGATGTTTTTGTCTCTTCAACATTCTTGTTGAGCTTGATGATTTTACTTCTCAATGTGAAAACTGCTTCTTCAATCTTCTCAACCTATTCTTCTTTCTTCATCATCCGACTCTTCATGACTTCTTCCATCCTCCTTGCTTCTTCAAGTTGGATTTTCAAGGAGATAATTTCTTTTTCAAGTCGTCTCTCTTCTCAACCAAATTTTTCTTCAAGCTAATTTAAGTCGTCGGTTCTTTATTTAAGATGATCTGTAATATCTTCTCTCTCTCTCTCTCTCTTGCTTCTTCTTTCTGTGCTGTTATTTTGATTTTGAAACATTGCTTCCTATCCTCGAGAGTTTCTTCATTCCTTCTGGATTCTTCTAGTTAACCCTTTAACATCATGATCATCTTCTCAAATTCTTTAGATTTGGTGTTCTAAGATTCTTCCAGCTTCTTTAGTTCTTCCTGGAGTGACTTGTTTTTTTTCTCTTTCAGTCCTCAGATATTCAATTATATTGATCAATTGTTCTCAGTAATAAACTTTTTCCTCTTCGTACTCTTCCTCTTTTGAATCTGTATGACATGATGAGCATCTCTCTTCCTTCTCTGTACTTGTATATTTTTTATCAATCTCTGACTCTGTGATGGGAGAATAACATATATTATGTAGCTTATCCTAGATTTCTTTAGCTGATGAACATTTTCCCACTTTCTCCTTTACTGAATCAGGTAATCCTTCCATGATGAAATCCATTGCTATTTTGTTATTCCTCTTCAATTCCTTCATGAATGTAGTCTTTGGTTTCATTTAACCATTATATCCTGTAACAACTAAATACCAAATATCATATCCATATGCTTGCAAAAATGTTTTCATTCTTTTGCTCCACATCTCATACACTAGACCACTTTGGCCATCAAACATTGGTACTCCATTCTCAGTGTATTCCATGAACTCCTTCATGATCTCCTTCCAGTGGTTAAATTGTTTCCTGAATTAATCGGCTCTGATACCAATTGTTGGAATACTNNNATATGAGCACTTTATATACCACTTTTAACCACAATATATATTCTTTCACTTTATTCACTTTATCAACAATGTTCAACATTTTATCATCAATGTATCATCTATGATTGCATTCAATATATCATGAGCATATAATCATAAGAAACATCACATAAAATACACATTACACTAGTATTTACATGGAAACCCAAATGGGAGAAAACCTATGAATGCTTTCTTATATATATATATATGAAGAATTCATTCATAGGAAGCACCAACTTCCAAATTCTCCAGCTGCAACTGGAAGGAGGCTACAACCCCCTTTTCTCAGGCTCCAACATGAAGGAATCTACAACTCCCTGAATTCTCTAGCTCCAACTAGAAGGAGGATATAACCCCCTAGGTTCTCTGGATCCAACCGGAAGGTGGCTATAATCACCTAGTTCTCAGGCTCCAACCTGAAGGAAGACCCAACTCCCTAATTCACCAACTCCAACCAGAAGGAGGCTACAACCCCCTTTCCTTACCCTGTCCTACCATCATAAAGTTAAGTGTAGACCAACTCTCACTACCACTGTCATTGCCACTGTCACTACCTCTATCACATGAACCTGTTACTTGTCACTGTCTCCAACCTGTCACTGATCAACCTGTCCCACTTGTCACTATCGCCAATACTCAACCGGATCCTCTCACATGGATCATATACCAAGGACACCTCTCAACTATATGTTCAAAATCACCAGCACATGCCTCTACCAAGCATGTACCAAGATCACCAACATACCATCACATGGTATGTCTCTCAAGCATATACCAAACGATCAACCTGTACCATACCAAGAATCAACCATGTACCACAACCTGTATCACAACAAGTGCATCAACCATACACCAACACCTATACCAAACCGTGCATCAACCATGCACCAACACTTGTACCAAACTGTGCATAAACCATGCACCATAAACTGTGCCATATGCGTCAACCATCAACTATGTACATCAACACCATACCAAGTACCACTCATGTACCATACCATGTATCAACCATGCACATCAATCATGTAGCATATCATGTATCAACCATGTACATCAGTCATGTAGCATATCATGTATCATATACTATAGACCATATACCATGAAATGTGTCTCAACCATATACCATATCCCTCTCAATAATGTCATGTACCATAATATAAGCCTCATGTATATGTCAATATCACAAAGATGTGCCTCTAACAATGAACTATAACAACCATATACTATGTACCAAGAGTATGTCTCAAACATGTAACAATATCACCTTAACCATGTACCATCAAGGGATTCCAAGACATGCCTTAAGAATGTGCCATACCATCCAAGATACAAGCCTCAAACAAATACATAAAAGACATACCTTTACTCATGAAACCTGAAGCATACCATCTCAGACTGTGTTTTACCATTAAACCTTGTTGCAACTCATATGTACATTCTTTTTCAAAGTTTTACCTCAGGGACGCAACCTGTCCTCCTACAACATGTGTATGTACATGACTTGTCTTCTTGCAGCCTGTGTATATACATGACCTATCCTCTTGCAACCTACATATAAACTCAAAAAACTAGGGTATCCAGTTTTCTGCAACTCCAAAACTTTCGACCTTTCAGACTCCTTCGCTACCTCAGAAAAATGTCGCCAGATTCAACCTCAGATTCACTAATAGATTTACTAAAAGATAGACCATACCATTCATAAGATAGATATTCAATGTAAGTGTGTGTGTACAAATGAGAGACTCTATGAGGTGTATTTATACTTGTGCTAGGTAACCTCATTCTTTATTTTAGGGGTTTCTTGTTACAACCACATTACCCTTTCACCAAGACTTGTAACCAACTAGGGTATTTTTGACCACTCTTCGGGGCTTCCAAATTTACAAGGCCATATTTCCCTAATCGTGAGGAACCACGTGATGTTCTATCCATCTATGATAGTCGTACCTACAATTTCACTGTCCTTCATGTCCATATTCCTTAATCAACTTCGAGTCCCATAAGGATACCTTTGGGGCTACATTTAGACTACATCAAATGTACCCAACTAATTCACCATCAATATCGATCATACAAATGTCAATCAATTGTCCGACATCTCTGGACCTCTACAAGGGTTGACATCAATCTCTAAGGGCCATATTCCTTAATCAACTTCGGGTCTCATAACCATACCTATGGGGTTACATGTAGACTACATCAAATGTACCCAACTAACTCATCATCAATATCGATCATACAAATTTCAATCAATTGTCTAAAATCTCTGGACCTCTCCAAGGGTTGACAACAATCTCCAAGATCACTCTCCAAGGGTTGACATGAATGACAACCAACTATACAAACCAATTGTCTAACAAAATTCAATGGTGACCTCTATTTATGGGATTGAGCAACAGAGTTGAAGGGTGCCCTCAAATTTTCCATTGTAAGTCATCATTGTATCAGGTATTTGAGATTAATGAAGAGTGGTCTCTCTATTTGAAAAGGGACCCAGAGATGTAGCCCGAGAGGGGTGAACTTTGTTAACAACTCTTGTCTTATTAGTTCTTTTATTTTATGTTGTGTTATCTATCATATTTACGCAAGTTATTCATCAATATTAATGAAGTTATGGATAAGTAAGCGTTTTCAAATGATATTTTTCGTATAGTCAATAACGATCTTCATTTCCTAAATCTGGTCGGATGTTTAATGTGTACTTAAGAAATAATTGACATCTAATGATTTTTGGATCAATTTGGTATCAAAGTTGGTTTTGACGTGTATTTGCAAGTGAATGCTTATGAGGTCCAAACTCAAGCTTGGTGAAGGATCACTTGAAGAGTACATTCCTGAGATTGGTTCGAGGCATGCATTTCAAAAGAAAGAAATGGCTTCAACAAAAGACGAGGATTCTTCTAATCCAAATCCTTTCAGTACTGAAGAGGCATTATTTTTTGTGTTCATGGCAATGAAGGCCAAGGTGGAAGACATGTACAAGGATCAAAATAAAACCAAGGGAGAAAGTACTTCGGTAAAGATTGAAGCAATTAAAGAAGAAGGAGAAGGTAAATAACCTCCAGAGCCTCCTTTTTCCTCCTCCTCCTCCTCATCATCTTCTGATGAAAGTGAACATTCTTCTCATAAGAGGAAAAAATGTTCTAAGAAGTCTTCTCATTTTCATGATTCGACTTTGTTAAAGCTAGATGTAAAGTTTGATTTGCCTAGTTATGATGGAGAGTTGAATGAAGAGAAGTTGGATAATTGGGTCAAACAGATTGAAGTATATTGTAGGGTACAAAAAATCATACAAGACACTGTAAGGATACAATTGGCTACTCTTTGCCTGAGCGACACAACTTTGACATGGTGGGAGAGTCGGACATAAGATGATCTTATTCAACATGGTAAAATAATTTTTTCGTGGATTGAATTTACTATTGCATTAAGAAAGAAATTTTATCCATTAGCTTATATGAAAACATCAATGATTGCTTGGCAACATATAAGACAAGTAAAAGGGAAAAATGTTCAAGCTTATACAAAATAATTTAAGAAGAAGGTATTGTCTTTGGGAATTCCATTACATACTCCTGAAACTCTTCTAAAGTGTATTGGTGGTATGCACTCATATATTCGACATACTATATTGATGTTTAATCCTACTAATATTGACTAAGTGTTAGTACAAGCTACCCATCTTGAAGCTAACAAAAAAAAACATGTTGTTGAGGATGTGTCAGAGAAGCCACATGAATTCGAGGAGCAGTCGAAGGAAAAATGGAAGAGTAAGAAGACATCTACAATGAAGAAGGATGAAGAGAGTATGTGTACATGTTCTCACTATGAGAAGAAAGGACATGATGAGAAGCATTGTTGCAAGTTGCATCCATAATTGAAGCCAAAATGGGCTCATCCTGGGAAGGATAAAAATAAGACCATGACCATAGTTCAGGATCTTGGATCAAATTATGAGGATGAAACTAAGGTTACAACTATGGGCATTAAAGGTAAATCTTTTGTTGCTAGTTCCAGTGCATGTTCTTCTTCTACATCAACTAATGTAATCCCTGATGGAAGGAAAATAAATGACTTGTTTCATTTATGAGTTATCTCAAAGCACACTAAGATTGATACCCTTGTTGATAGAGGAACACGAGTGAATCTTATTTTAGAGCAAGTTGTTCATAATTTGGGATTGCAAACTAAGCCTCATCTTAGACCGTATCCTTTGGGTTGGATTTGTGATAATTCTCATATACAAGTAACTAAGCAATGAAAGTTACGGTTTGCGATCACATCCAATTTCATTGATGAGGTAGAGTTAGATGTGGTTCCACTTGACATTCGCATGATGGTTTTGGGAAGTCCATACTTGTATGAAAGTAAAGTCGTTTTCTACAGGGAACAGAACAAGTATCATATTTTCAAGGATAGGATTGAGTTCATTGTGAGAGATCATAAGATGAAGACTAATTTGACTGTTGTCACTACAGGCCATGTGAAAATGCTAGTTAATACTAGTATCCATGATCTAGGTTTACAACCTATGGTTGAAAGTAAAACTGGTCCTTTGGTTGATGTTGTTCCTGTTAAGAAGGAAATACATGTTTATGTTTCATTCTCTTTCGCATATGTATATTCATTTTTGTTGTTAAGTTTATTACTAATCAATGGAGTATGGTTAGTAGCTGCAATAATGAATGGCAGAGTTTGTGAATTCAAGGAAATGGTTAACTTGGTTAGCAATGTTGTTTCAGTCTTCGTTATTATTGTGATGAGTCAAGTGTTCATTATCCAAGAAGAAAGGATGGATGACACTGAACAAGTGAGGCGGAAGTATCCTCACTTCATTTTTGAATGATCCATACTTTTGGAGGTCCAAAAGTTCTTCAGTGAGGAGATGTGATCTAGGAGGATCCGAGATGCTAAAAAATTGATCTTTTTAAATTCTTATGAAAGTGACTTCATTGTGTATAGCTCAATGTGATCTTTCCAATGATGCATGAATCACGTCAAATGGATGTCATATGAGAAAGTTATGGTTCTTTGAAGTTTGACAAAAAAACAGGGCAGAAGGAAAAAATAGAGGTGTCACATGACAGGCCCACAAGTTTCCATGTGTCCATCCATAAAACTGACAAGGTGACATTATGACGATGCCGACATGTTGATGTGGCAGCACGAGAGACTTCCATGTGTCACTCAAATTTGACATTTTTGTCACCCATGTGGACTAATAAAAATGTGCCACATGTCATATGTATGATGATGTGGCAGGTACAATTAGCAAGGTGACATGGAATCCATAACTTGACATGAAAAACAGGTGGCAGGTGACATGGAAATGACTAGGTAAGTGACTGTGCAGTTGACGCATGTGGTGACTGTACAACAATTGACCAATTAAAGAGTGCCACGTGGCACTCTTCGATTGGCCAAAATTGGCTAAAAGAATAAAATTGTTTGAAATCAACGTGGATTGAACTCATGACCTCTGCAGGAATATTCAGGGAATATTCCAATGACTTCACCATATTCCCCTACCAATGCACCATATTTATTGTTTGTTATAACAAACCAGGGATATTTTATTGAAGTTATAACCAATTCAACCCGAGTATATAAGGGGGTCGGGTGCCCAACCTAGCCTATATAAACCTAGCCTCCGACCACTATACGACAAAATGGAAATGTGTGGAAAAGAGGGGGACAACTGCATCAATTTGTGTGCCATGGGTTTGTCTCGTTTTGTGTGCAAGAGGTGTTCCTATGTTAGATTTGCCTCATTTTATGTGTTATTGAGTTCTTTGAGAGAAGTATAGGGTGTTTATACTCATTTTTATCATAATTTCAAGAGGAATTTGATGGTGATATCAGTTATGTGCAAAAGTGACGTATATGAAATTCTTAGTTTAGTTTGCTATGCACGAGATCCATAGTCTCATTATGTGTGAAAAAGGGCCTTTTTGGGTACTTGTTCAGAACATAGTCAAGTTTATACTCATTTTTCTCAGAATTTTGAGATGAATTCAGTGGGGACCTCTTTTTCTTGGATTGAGTAGTGCACCTGAAGGGTGTCTTCAAATGTTCCATTGTAAGTCATCATTGTATCAGATATTTGAGATTAATGAAGAGTCGTCTCACTGTTTGAAAATGTACCTGGAGATGTATCCCAGGAGGGGTGAACTCCGTTTTCAACTGTTGTCTTATTAGTTCTTTTATTTTTTGTTGTCTTATCTCTCATATTTCCGCAAGTTATTCATCAATATTAATGAAGTTATGGATACATAAGCATTTTCACATGATATTTTGCATATAGTTAATAACAATATTTATTTATCGAATCTGATCGGATGTTTAATGTGCACTTAAGAAATAATTGACATCTAAGGATTTTCGGATCATAAACCTTTCGCCACAAAGAAGAAGATGGGAAGATATTACTACCCTCCATTAAAGAGAGAAAACATTTTTTGACTGAATAAAAGGAATTCCCCCAACCTCGAGAATCTTTGAGAGTTAGATTAATAGGGGTGCAACCATTCAAAGCTTAAACAAGTTGGCGGGAAAGGGGAGCCAAGGGTGTTGAAACTTGCACAAGATTCCATCCAACCCAATTGCTAGAGTTAGTGTCCCATGAAGATATGCCAAATAATTTGATGATGCCTTGTTCAATCATCCAAGCTCGAAGAGGAGCAAGATCCAACTTGAAGGAGAGGCACTCTCATCCCAAGATGCTATCTTCCCAAATGTTAATCAATCTACCATTGCTTGGATCCCAATTGAGGTTGTTGTTGATGACTGGCAGTGCCTCTAAAAGCAATTTATAAATTGGAAAACCTATAGCCACTCTCGATGGTATTTCCAAACACCTTTTCCTAGATCCCAACAAATATTTTTTCCATATAACCTATTTCCACAACATCAATCTCCCTGTTATTAGCCTCCATAACAATTTATCTCCCATGGACATATTCATATATTCTGGATATATAGTACCTATCCCTCCTCTACCTTTGGGATTTGTGACTTGTTTCCAATTTATTAGATGAAACTTTTTTGCATTTGAATTCCCCCCTTGCCAAAGAAACTTCCTTATCTTTGCTGCAAATTGATTTATTATTCCTTTTGGGGATAACAGGGCATAATATTGGTAGAGAGGAAAAGAAACGAGAATAAATTTGATTAGAACAATTCGACTAACCAGATTTAACCATCTAGATCCCCATTGTGTAAACTTTGAGTTGGTTTTTTCCAAGATGTGGTTCCAATAAAGGGAAGTCAATCTCTTAAGAGAAATAGGAATGCCATGATAACATAAAGAAGTCCAGTCACTGGAAAGTGGGAACTGAAATAATCTTGAAATATTTTGCATATCTTGAGCTCTTGTATTCCATCCCATGATCTGAAATTTTCAAGGGTTGATAGCTCCACCAAAGGCATCAAGAAAAGAATAAAAAACTTGTTTAAACCTTGAGGTAGTGATATGTGAGGATCCCCCCATCAACAAGGTGTCATATGCAAATTGGGAGTGATTGAGACTTTTGACTCCACGAACCATCTGAAGCCCATGAAGATGTCCAAATTCTTGTTCATACTCTAGCCTTCGACTTAAAATGTCTGCCATGATGATGAAGAGAAGAGGCGAAAGCGGGAAACCTTGGCGCATACCTCTGCTGATTTGGAAGAAGTTGGTTGATCGTCCATTTACAAGAGGCACAATCCAAGGAGTATCAATACATGAGGCTAGCTATCCACTTGACAAAATCAACATTGAATCAAATTTATGAAGGAATTGAAAAATAAAAGAATGTCTAACATGATCAAAATCATTAACCATATCAAGTTTAATAACCATGCCCTTATCTTTTGTCATGAAGCTTGAATGGATGGCCTCTTGAACTAAAACTATAATTTCAATGATTTGCATGTCATGCATGAACCTTCCCTGGTTAGGGGATATAAGTTTGGGAAAAAAAAGAAATTTAGCCGAGCAACAATGATTTTGGTTAAAATTTTGTATGAAGAATTACATAAAGAGATTGGTCGAAAACGAGAGAAGGAGGAACTAATTTCTTTAGGAATTAGAGCCAAAAAGGAAGAGTTGGTATTACCCCCAAGCCTAAAAGAGTTGTGAGAATAGTGCAACATTGTAATAATATCATACTTAATGAGTTACCAAAAATGTCTATAAAAGGATATAGGAAAGCCATTCGGCCCTGGGGCCTTGTCTGGACTAAGGCTCCATATTGTAGCGACCACCTCTACTTCCTTTATGGGATGATTCAAAAACCGATTGTCATCTTCAAAAATTATGGAAGGAATATGTTATAACATAGAATTCACATTCCCAATCTCCGCTTCATCCCGCTGGGAGTAAAGATCAACGAAATGAGCTTGGGAAACCTTTTTGATATTTGCAAATTCTGTGAGCCTGGAGCCATCTTCCAAGGTAATGACAACCACTTTATTTTTTATTAATCGCGAATGAGATTTATTGTGGAATATTTTTTTGTTCCAATCACCCACTTTCAGCCAAAGACTGTGAATTTTTACTCTCCAATATTCCTCTTCCTGTTTGAGCTCATGTTGGATTTGAGGCTAGAGTTTGAGTTCTTGTTGCAAATTTTCAGAGATTTCAGATTCGTCCATATTTAATTGAAGAGATTCCAACTTTCCCAATAATTCTTATTTGACCATGGTAGGAGTATTGAAGGATGCTTTTTCCCAGTGCTTAAGGGATAACTTAACCATCTTAAGTTTTTTCTCCCATATAAAAACTGGGGTTCCAGGAATCCAAGTTTTCCAAGCATTGACCACCAGTCGATCAACATCATAGGAGCATGTCCACATAGGATGAAAATGAAAGGGCAATGGGCCATAATCTAGAAGAAGATGAAGGTGCAAGGATATAGTTTTATGGTCGGAGGTAAAGGATGGAAGGATGAAGGATTTGATGGAGGAATTAGAAGAAAGAAAATGACTTTGAACAAGAAAATGATCAAGACATGCAACAATATGACGAGGCCCAAAGTGCTTATTACTCCAAGTGTACTTACCTCTTTGAGGGAGGACATCGATAAGATTCCATTCCTTTATAATTTACTCCATTTTTTCTCGATAGGGATATCTACCAAAGAATCTGCCTCTTTTTTCATAGTTGGACCTAATAGTGTTAAAATCACCAACAAGAATGTTGTTTGTAGTAAGGCTTAAATCCTTAAGATTTGAAATATAGCTCCAATGTGTTGGTTTTTCCAAGGGGTTAACCGACATATAGATGTTAATAACCACAAAAATAGTTTTCTGCATGAACATACTTGAATTTATTTAAAATCCAATGATGTGTTTGAAGGGATAATATCAAACAAACCTCATTTTTATTCCAGAGGGTGTAGAGACCACCCGAGGCACCTCTTGAGTCTTCAACAATAGACCCACAATGTTTCCAAAACTCCAACATTGTTTCCTTGAATTCTTCTGCTTTCATTTTAGTCTCCTGGAGCATGAGTATAGATGACTTCTCGTTTCTAATAAGATCCTGGGCAACAAAAACTTGTTGGGCACTACCCAGACCCCTGTAATTCCAATAGACTAAAATAATTATTTAAATGGGATATTCATATTCATGACAAATCTTAGATTTGAAGGGAAGTTGTTCATAGTCCAACTACTGCACATGCTGTCAGTTATCCAAAGAGATGAGCACTAGGAATGCAGAAAATGAGGATCTAGGAATGACTCAGAAGTCTTAGAAGGGTCCCTAGGCTTAGAAAAATGCTTAAAAATCTAAGTTCTCAGAATTGGATGAAACCAATGCCATTGCGTCTGGCTCGTTCTCTCGATTTCGGCCATATATTTATTTTCTCAAACAGAGCTCGTATAAAGAAGTTATGACACTTTGAAGTTTTTTGAAAACAACGACAAAAAGTCAAACAGTCAGTAGGCCATACTAATGACGTCAGCGGTACGGATGCTGACGTCAGCTTGACACATGGCATCCTGAGAACATGTCATGTGGCAGGCCGTACAAAGGATGAAGTCATCAGATCCGTACAGGTGATGACGTCAGTAGTACGGATGATGACGTCAACAGGACACGTGGCAAGGTCGTATGGATGATGACGTCATCCGTACAGATGATGACGTTAGTAGGTGACATGTGGCAGGCTGTACAAATGATGACATCAACAAGGCATGTGGAATTAGCCAATGAGAGGATGACACGTGGCCTAATCAGAAGGCACCATGTGTCCCCTTCTAGAAGCCCAACAGTTGGCGGATTCAACCAAATCTAGCGGATTTCCGCCAAATCTGGCGGTTACCGCCAAATCTGGAGGAGGTTCGCTAAGTTTGGCGAACCAGTTAGTGGCTCTAGTTATTTATCCGGGCACAAAAAATGAGGCGAGGGGAATTGGCAGACACTACATTGGAATCTGTGCCAGGAGATGTCCCAGGTGACCTTCTCAGAAATAGGTCGACTTTATACTCAAAATTTGCAGAATTTCGAGAGGATTTCGAATATGCTCTTTGTTTCTTCATCAGAGTAGTCGAACAACAAAGTGCCTTCAGAAGAGGAGTGACACGTTTTTCGAGACTATACGGATCTGACAGACAGACGCTGCATTAGAATTCGTGCCAGGAGGTGTCCCAGGCGACCTTCTCATAAATAGGTCGACTTTATACTTAATAGCTGCAGAATTGCGAGGGGATTCCAAATATGCTCTCTGTTTTGTCATCCGAGTAGTCGAACAGAAAAGTGCCTCCAGAGCCCATTTGAGTGAGCCAAGCATACTCAAGTTTACAGTCAAAAGTTGCAGAATGACGTTTTCCAGCCACCTATGATGTCTGTTTTTGCCAAGAATTGCAGATCTGAAAGTTGGTTTTTGAGAGCTCTCATGTAAGCCTTTTCTTTGTAATTTTTAAGCATTTGAGATTAATTAAAGAGCGGTTGCATTGTTGGAGTGGACCTGGAGACGTAGCTAGGAAGTCTGGTGAACTCCGTTACCAAATCTTGTTCATAGATGGTTTGCTTACATGTTTATGTGCTCATATGCTTGATGGATATTCTTTAATTTTGCATTACAAAGATGGTTAACAGTTAAAAATTCACATGCAAATAATGGTTAAAAGATCTTGAATTTTAGATCAAGTT
>SNQJ01S0033369.1:36307-85585 GCA_010110895.2 Picea sitchensis | reverse complement strand
CATTTTAAATGAAAAGGTACAATGGTTCAAATAAAGGGACACGATGTTTTAAATTTCACACCAGTTTGAAGATTATATAAACGAGAAAATGTGGTGAGAAGATGGTGTCTCTGTGGTTGAGATTAGAAGATAAAAAACCGAAGCAGATTCCAAGAAGATATCAGAGGAAAGAAAATGTAAATTATATAGAAGATAAAATGCGGTGATGAGTGTCTTATGATATACCTTTGATCATAAGATAGAATTGATTCTATAATGGATCACTACTACTGGAGTTGAATAAACTCTAGTTGGATAGACTAGGTTCTATCAACAAGCTGGGTCTTGCAACAAGCTTGGTCTTGGCTGAGAGTTGGTTCTCTCCGAGGGATTGGTGCTCCTTACTTCAATTGGTGCTGAAACAATAGCTGGTACTAAATAAAATCCTCTTTCACATATATTCATATTATTATGTTCATATCAATTATACAAAAGTTTATACAAACATTTGGTGTCTCTGTGTTAATTGTGATTATGATTTGATTATTATTAATCTGTTCAATTATGTTTTAACTGGTAACTTGAAAGAAGAAAAAGTTAGAATAGTTCACACACTAATTCACCCCCCCCCTCTTAGTGTGGGTTGTGTTTTTCAATTGGTATTAGAGAAAAGGTTCCTTCAAAACACAGTTTAAACACTGGAAGGTAGATCCTGAAGAAATGGGTGGACAAATGGTTCTCTCCGCAATTGAAGCTCCCTTACTCGATGGAACATAATTCCTCATGGAGAGAAAATATGAAACAATATCTGAAGTCAAAAAGATCTGAAGTTTGGAGTTCAATAGTAAGCAAACCCTGAGACTTAACTACATCAAAGAATCTATCCAAAATTACCGTCCAAAGAACAGCAAGGAAGAACAATGAAGTAGCATTGAAGATTCTTCTCAATGGATTATCAGATATAGTCAAGACAAGCATAGGACTATGCACATCCGCCAAGGACTTATGGCTGAAGTTAGAAAAGATGTATCAAATCAAAAAAGAAGAATACTCAGACATTGAAGCATAAGTCAATTTGGAAGCTAAGCTTGAAAGTGCTTTGGATGAACTGAGAAAATATAAACAAAGTTGTAAACAACTAAAGGATCAACTTAAGACTGTTGAAAATTCAAGAAAGGGACTGAAGCCCTTGATAAAGTTCTCAGTCTACAAAGATCTCCCTCGAACAAATTTGACCTTGGATATGACCACACACACATAATTAAAGGATCAAATCCTATTACTCAGATTGATGTAATGATAACTCCAAAGAACCTGCTCATCCTCCCAAGAAGATGCATCAAATCAAAAGAGAAGACTCAACCATCAATAAAGGTAAAGACTCTCCACAATATTCCGATGGCAATAATGTTGATATTAAAATCTCCCCTGCAAATAAAGAAGAAGACTCAGAAACAATAACATAATGTTTTGTTAGCATTTATCCCATGGAAGAAGAAGAAGAAGAACTATCAAAGGCCAAAGAAAAGTTTGATTGGAGTCTCTCTGAATACCTCTATCACCATAATGAATCAGACTATAGCTATCTTCATGAGTACACTCAAGAATTCCTTGAAAAGAGTCAAAAACATGTCTTGAAAATAAAGGAAATGATCAAGGACAGTGATAAGATAATATATGAACAGAACAATCAGTTAGAAGAGAAAGAAGAGGAGATCGAGAAGCTGAAGAAAGAAAATAGTCGAGTAAAAGAAAATGAGAAGGAAGATGATGAGATTGGTAATCAGAAGCATATCTTGGAAATAAAAGAAAATCTCAAATACAATAAAGAAATCATATCTAAGCAAAATATTCAGTTAGAAAACAAAGAAGAAGAGATCAAAAAATTGAAAACAAAAATTGTTGATTTAACAAAAGAAAAGAAAGAGAAAATCAAGAGACTGAAAAATGAAATCAGTCAAGCAAAAGAAGAAAAGAAGGAAGATGATGTCTCAAGCAAGAACCTTGCACATCTAAAAGAACTAAGGGAAATCTATGTCAATCTTAAAGTCCAACTTGAAGAAGCCAAAAGGAAAGAAGAGGTAGTAAGGAACCAGTTGGACAAAAAGGAAGAATCCTGTCATCAGATGGAAGCAGAAGTTGTGAATCTTAGAAAGAATGTTGAGAAGTCGGACACCCAGAACAAGTTCTTGAACAACTCCATGACCCTGGATGAGATCTTGGATAGTCAGATATCACCAAATGACAAATCTGGCCTTGGATACAATAAGGAAAAGATCAGTACCCCTAAGAAATCTGATGTAGGTCCTTCATTTGTAAAAGGTGAAAACAAGTCTGACACAAGTCCTTCACTTATAAAGGATCAAAACAAGTCTGAGACAAGTCCTTCATTTACAAAAGATGAAGACAGGTCTGACACGGCTCCTTCATTTGCAAAAAGTGAAAGTAGGTATGACTCAGGTTCTTCTCATTCAAGAAATAAAAGCAACACTACAAAATTCAGAAGATCAGATCACGGAAGACATCCAAAAGCTATTCATATACCTCAAATCAAGTTCAGAAGAGAGACACATTCATGGATGAATCAAATAAGGTATGAGAGTGTCTTTAATGATTATTGTTTTTCTTGTAACGTATATGGTCATAAAGCCTTGGATTGTAGGCACCATGGAAGAAAAAAAATTGGTAGGTTCAACAACAGTATAAGATGTTGGAACTGCAATCATGTTGGACATATTGTTGCACATTGTTATACTATGAAATGCTATGGTTGTGGTAGATATGGTCACAAAGCCTATAATTGTTGGAACTCAAGAAGACAGTCAATAAGAAATGCTTCACACAATATGACAACAAGAGTAAATAAGAAGATATGGAAAATAAAATCCCAAGTACCAAATAAGAAAGATGAGGAAAGTATTTCTCCTGAAATAGATAAAGTTAATAATAGGAGTTTGGAGGATGAAACCTCTAATAAGGAATATTCTCAAAACAAGGATAAAGAAGCTTCCGGTGCTCATAATAATGACATTGATGATGAATCTCCAACGGTAGAACAACAAAAAGAATTGAGTGATGATTACCTTAGAAATATTTCAATCCTATAATGGTACACTGAAACTCCTTCTAAAAGAGAAAATAAAAAAAAAGGGATATATGTCCAGAAAAGATGCAAAGACTATGCTCAATGAAGCAAATTATCTGATGGATATTCCATCAATTAGTATTTGATAATGGAGGAAACTTTTAAGCACATCAATACTCATATTGAACATAGGTAAGCTCAGGATTAATAGTAGTAAAACTCCTTGTGAACCCTGCTTTGGAAGAGCTCATTCGGTAAAATACTTCAAGGTCTTTGGAAGTAAGGGTTACATCAAAAGGCATGATGAGAATTTCAAAAATGTGATGCTAGATCTTATGAAGGTATCCTTCTTGGATATGCTTCTACCAAGAGAGCATACATATGCTACAACTTAGGCTACATAAGATTCTTGAGAGTACAGATGTTAAGGTGGATGATATAAAAACAATTGGTATCATGGTTAAACCCCAATGAGAATCATTGGATAGATTCAAGGTTTGTTTGAAATAGATGAGCTACAATGCACACTATTCCAGTAGGACAACGACATCCACAGAAGAAACGTTCTGGTGATGTAAATGACATCCTGTAGAGATAACTAGAAGAGAGGGTCTGTCAGAAAGATCTACCCTTTTTAGAAACAAAAGGGGAGAAAAGTCAGTAAAAACTCAAGGAAGTTTTGGTTAATAAATAAGAAAGTGATTAGATTAAGTCTTGAAAAGATTCGATCACTACAAAAATTTGTATCAAGGAAGACTACTCATTTGAAACACAAAAAATCCCAATCAACTAAGATAAGAAGTTAGTAAATTAACAGGGGATGAAACCGTGTCAGGAAGAGCTACCTGTTCACAAACAAAGAGGGAGAGTAGTCAGAAGAAGAGAGATAACATATTGACAGAAGGAGTCATTCAGTTATGGCAGAAAAAGTCTGATTGCAGGAGGTGTTACCAGTGGTCATAAAAGTACTTATACAGACAGATCATAGGAGAAGAAACCCTTTTCCATTGATGTCAAAGGGGGAGAGAAACTTCATAAAAAGAAAACTTCATAAGAGGAAAGCATCATCACAGGGGGAGTTTTGTTTATGAAGTTAGTGTGTTGCCCTCAATGACAAAGGGGGAGATTGTTGGATAGATTGTCATTGATGTCAACACTCGATGTGATGACCTGTTGTTAATGATGAATTACCACAGATGGGATTTTCATTGATTTCAACAGAATATCAAGTTAGCAGAAAATGTCATACAATGTGCAAGAGATCGATAGTGCAAGCTCAAGAGGAGGAGCGAAAAGGACAAGAGAATAATATCGAAGATCAAAGCTCAGAAGGAAGAACACATTGCATAATAAATCAAGTAGCAGAAGGAATTCGTGATTATTGTTGATCACGATAGGATCAATAATATTCCTATGAATAAAGCTCATGAGGGATAGAATCTTGAAAGAGCTTAGAGGAAGGACAAGAGTCAAGTTAAGCTCAGAAGGGTTGGTGTTGAGTTCAGAGCAAGGAGCCATCAATAATATCGATGGATGATAGAGATCGCTCGAGAGGACAGGAACTAATTTCCGTAGGCCGTTTGATCCAACATAACTGTCAGGAGGATAAGTGTTGACGTTCATTCCTTTCGTGGGAAGGAAATCAGGAAATCAGAAATCGCGAGTTGGGAGAATGGAGCGAGCTGCTTCCAGAAATCCTGAAACGCGAACTCACGATTCGATCCAGGCCATTGGATTGAGGACTAATTTGAGCCTTCTGATCAGAGTAAGAAGCCTCAGCAACAGTTTGATCAAGAGGTTGACCACGTTGATTGTCTCGTATAACGGGCGACGATCATATGGGTGACCATGAGCTGGAGGATCGTGGTCGTCGGATCGGAGCGCAAAGGACCAACAAACGTTAGATCCAGTGGAGCTGCAAAGAGGATAAACCCAAGAGTTAGTCAACAATCCAAAGTCATCAAATGATATAGGTCGTCTATTCAAGTGGACACGTGGCAAGCGATTGCCATTTCGCTGACTCGCGAGCTGGAGAAGTCAAAGGCAAAGATGTAGGAACTCGCGATACATGAAATCGCGAAAAGATATGAACCGTCGGATCTTGTTCGAGTCAAATGACAGGATAAAGCTACAAGAGTTGCATCACAGTCGTTGATCAAGATGGAGAGATCTTGTCTGTTGATCTGGAGCAAAAAGGATAAGAGAGGTAAAGGGGTTGTGAGCTCAGAATATTCGAATACCCATTAGTCATCGGATCAAACTCGTGTTCCTGTCAAACCATTGGATCTGGAGGAATATGCATGAGAAAATTTCTATAATAATCAAAACCATCCATTTTCAAGGAGTGTGAGTCATTGATTTGGCACTCTGAAACATCGTGAAATTGGGAATCGGAAGTTCGAAAGAGAGAAATGTTCCAATGTCCTGATACATGAAATCGTGATAAGATCTGGACCATTGATTTGAAGAGGTCTTTGGATCGTTGATATAGATATTTCGGAGATTGGGAGTTGGATGAGACAGTGATCGCTTGACATAGACCCCCTACCTCAGCAGGGTCCACTGACCTTCTGGTCTCTGGATCGATGTTCTTCTGAGACGAAATGGCTCTTCGGGCTCCTGCTGGAACCCCCCCTTGAATTGAATCCACAGGTCCTTTACAAAGACCTGCCCTGCGCAACTTAACACCAGGCGCGAGCCTTACACCTCCATATGACCCCAACTGGGCCTTAGCGCAAGCACTTTCTCACAGCTCGCGAGTTCATGGGTCGAAGACCCTCGACTCCTCTTTCTCCAAATGTCGATACCCGAGATGCGATGGGGTATGGCTCCTTCCTTGACAGTGCCCTCCATGTGTAACTGTCAGCTAGGGCTAAGTATTAGCGCCTCTTCGCAACTCGCGACCTTGTGAGTTGGAGTGTCGAACTTTGGCACTCTCCCTTTGCAAAACCCTGAGAGGTGATGGTTGACTTTATTTTCGCACTTCTCGCAACTCGCAATCTCGCAAGTTGGAGTGTTGGGCCTTCCTGCTCCTCTTTCGCAAATCCACGAGATGCGATGGTCAACGATAGGTAAACTCCTTCCCCAAGCGATGTGTGTTCTCCATCTGTCGCCTGCTCCCACCTTCTCTGTGCGATTTTTGTTTGCGCCACCTGTCGACCATGCAGTCCCACCGATCAGACGCGCCATGTGTTCACACGAGTCTCAGCGCTCAGCACTTCGTGACTTCAACGATCAAAGTGCAGCTCCCGAACCTCCCGAACCTCCGATACACAATGTGGCGAGATGCCAGATCTCATGGCTCTCCTTCCTCCTCGATCGACGGTTCAGATTGCATCGCGATCTCACGACTCAGGATTCTGTAGAGCAAAGGCCTCCGCCTCCCAGCTCATGATACCCGATTTCATAAAATGGAACGGCCTCGTAGTTTCGTGATCTCACGACTCAGGGTTTGAAGTGCGAGGAACTCCATCTCCTAGCTCGCGATACCTGAGTTCACAAAATGGACCAGATTGTTGCCACCTGTCCTCAAAATGGACGGTCCTGATGCTTTCAGGATTTCGTGGGTCAAGAGTCCCGACTCTTTCCCTTTGTGTCTCTCGGTAGCCGAAATTCCAAAATAGGCCTTTCATTCCCCTTCTTCACATACGAGGGTTAAACCTTGTGCAACTTCTTCTAGATCTAACGGTTCACAACAACTCAACACTTCTCCACGAAGTGTCTCCACTGTCCGTTTCAGCTTCTCTCATGTGCGACCTCCCAGAGGTTAAACTCCGTGTGCCTTCCTCCGGATCTGATGGTTATCGGTCCATGCGTTCAGATCTGACGGCCTAGATCTCTTTCTCCCTTGTGCATTTCTCCTAGGTGTCTAGACGTGGTGTGAACGGTCCAGATCTCTTCCCTAGTGCATGAATCAACCGCAATTGTAGCTCCCTCCTGAGCTTGTGCTTCTTCCTGAACTTGGAAGACTTCCAAGTATCAAAGGTCTTGACCTTTGTTTCTCTGCGAACCCTGTATCCTTGGGTCTCTCCTGTGTTCTAAGGATGTTGTCCCACCCGATCTTTACAATTTTGAACCCTCAAAAGGGTTTCTCAACCTTCTTCACTCCTTGCAGTTATCGCTCTGTGCACAAAGGCACTTTCCCTCCTGAGCTTTCTTCACTCTCTGGAAAACCTCAAAGGTTTCTCAGCCTTTGCAACCTCTTATAGGGTCCCTGCACACAAAGGTGCTATCTGTCCTGAGCTTAGGGACTTTAGAGTAAGTCCTCTCTCGCACACTCCTTGTGCTACTGAGTATTTTGCTAAACTTAGATCCGAAGTATTTCTTGTAACGAAATGCTTCATGCCCTCCTGGCGTTCTTCTGCTTAATGCAAACCTTGCAGACCTTCCTTCATAGAGTGTT
This sequence comes from Picea sitchensis, assembly GCA_010110895.2. NCBI lineage: Eukaryota > Viridiplantae > Streptophyta > Pinopsida > Pinales > Pinaceae > Picea > Picea sitchensis. The sequence goes on along the minus strand of SNQJ01S0033369.1, from coordinate 78,119 downwards.
CAGTAACTCTGTAAGTGCCTTCTTCTTGACACTTCTCTTTTCTCAGAACTCAAAATAGAGTCCTCTAGTGCACTCTATGCACTCACTCAATGCCCTCCTGGAAGAGCTTTACAAAACCTCCAATAGTTTTGTTTCTTCTCAGTGCCTACCTTTGCATAGTTCCTCCTTCAGAGTATTCAGTAACTCCGAGGCTTCCTTTGAGTCTGTGAATTCCCCTGGTGTGCACTCCTTGCACGTTCTTTTTGACTCCGTAGAGTTCATATGCGCTGGCTCTAGAACTTCCAGTGTTCTGTGGTGCACTCCTTGCACAACCTAAAGAACCCAGACAGAAACCGACAAACTCACAAACAAATAGCAAAATCTATCTATAACACATATCTACAACATGAAAATTACATTCAAATGCTTAACCATGCGTAGACAATTCATGGGCAGGAAAAATTGCTCTTTGTATTCATCTCCAAATGTCTATACAAATGTTTACAAATGATGGACTATAACAAGTCTCAGCTCTGTCTCCCCCGAGACCTCTCTACTTGAGAACCCTCTCTCTCTCTTTCTACTCTAATTCCCCCCATTACAAAATGAGGGCTCTCGCGAGCTTATCCTCCACCTCACCATCTCTGAGCTATCGCTATCACAGAGCGGCTTCATTACATAAATGGAAGTCGCAGATCTGACTGATATGGACTTAGCTGCATGTAACCAATTAAGGAAACCTCAACCACTACCTGTACAAAGGCATGGTCTGGTCTCTATCAGCCCTACAACATTAAATTCAATTTCAAAAATTGGAAAACGAGAGGGCTGCGCCTCTCCTTTTCATGAATGCGCGTTGGATGTGCTTGTTGGCTAGCGCTTATGCTGAGTTGGAGCGATGCTCTTGCATCATACTCCTCAGCTGGAAAAATCATGATCTCCTGATCATGAGCTCCTTTTCTCCAGGACTGAAATCCACCTGGATCCCAAACTTTCCCTTGGAGCTGTCCATCCGCTCCTTTTCAGCAATGTTGTTGCTGCTTCTTCTTCCCTGCTGTTCTTACAGGCTTCCTTCTACTCAGCCTCTCGTTGTTGGCAGTCTCTGCTGTTGAACTCAACATAAGCCTTCTGATTTCTTCTATCACCTTGTCCAGTTGCTCCCATGGCTGGCTCTCCTTATGCAGTCCTCTCTGCTGCAATTCCTTCATCTCATTGGGTAGATCAACTTGATCCCCCCTGCTATCTTTATTTCTCTCTATGGCACTAAGTGGCCACTTTGCTGCAGACTCCAGCTCTGCAGTCTTTTCACTGAACTGTTGTTCAGCTTCTTCCTATGGCAGTTCTACTACTACCATTTCTCTTTGTGTTGGCTCAAGTACAAATTTTCCCAGTTGCTCCTTGGGTTGGTATGCTCCTCCATCTGCTTCCAACTTGATCTGTTGGATGTGCAATCTTTGCACTATCACCCTCTTCTCCAGGTCTTCCAATTCTTCATACAGATAAACAAAATCCATGTTGTCTACTTCCTCCTCTTCTGCTTCTTCTGCAACTTCCAGTACCGCAGTGATTTCCTGTCCAGCTTCCTGGCTAAAAATTTTGAGCCATTCTATTGAATGCTCATATTTTGCTTTTCGGGCAAACGTCAGTGTCTGCTCCATTTCTTCCTCCATGAGAGTCTCTGCTGGTTTTCTGTATTCTGTTTCTACCTCTGCAACACATACTTTTGCCTCAACTTGGATGCTTGGTAGGAATACTTCAATTCCCCCAATGATCAGAATGTATCTCTGATCTTCTCTTGTCAACACTCCTTGCTGATCCGAACTCTCCTCTAAGTTCATCTTCCCTCCCTTACCCACCTGGAAGTATGGGAGTTTTCTGCTGCCCACCTGGAAGTCTATGAGATCCAGTGATCCCATCTCATTTCCCACCTGGCAATCTGAACTTTCAGCACTGTTCCTCTATCAGTATGCAAGACCTTCTGTTGATCTCTGTCCATTGCCCACCTGGCAACTTGAAAGTTCACTTCTGCCCACCTGGTAGTTTATGAGATCAATCGACCCCATCTTCATCAACACTCCTTGCTGACCTGAACTCACTCCTGAGTCTCTGAGACTTTCAGACAATCTCCTCTGCTCTCCCTTGCCCACTTGGCAATCTGGGATTTCTGCCCTGTCCACCTGGCAGTTTACGAGATCTTCAGCTAATCTCATACCATTTCCCTCCTAGAAACATGGATTTCCATGGTTGTTCTCCTGACAGTCTATGAGATCCTCCAATGATCTCATTTCATTGCCCACTTAGCAATTGGAAAATTCATCTCTACCCTCTTGATAGTTTATGAGACCTGAAACTGATCTCTCTTCCTCATCACTGAGGGTGTCTCCAACTTCTGGCTCACAAATGCAAACCAACTCTATGTCACTGAGGCTTTCAGCATAGCTCAGCCACTTCTTCAACAACCTTTGTTGTTTTTCAGCCAAAAACTCCTTGAATGGCCACTTCACCTTCTTTTTCACGGGCCATTCATATACCCATCGCAATTTTCCATTTTGTTGTTGCCACAGTGCAAGCACCTCCATCTTCGCTCTTATCTTAGCGAGTTATTTGTTGACCTCTGCCTTACTCATCTGCTGGTAGTCTCCTCTTCTACGACGCTCACGGTCTTCAGTAGCCATTTTCTTACCCGTCTTCCCTCCTGGAAAACCTATGGATCACTCTGTGTCTGAGAGCATCTCCATGTCCTCCTACAACTCACCTAGCTGTCTATTAACTACTACACACCCTGCAACAATCACCATAGAGCATCAACACTCTGCTTCTGATTCCACTTGATGTCATCAGAATTTCTCCCACCGTCTCTCATTTGCCTATGAACAAAGTAACGGTCTCCTCTTTTATCTTTTGTCTGAAATCTACAGACAAAAATCAGCTCTGATACCACATGATGTAGACCCCCTACCTCAGCAGGGTCCACTGACCTCCTGGTCTCTGGATCGATGTCCTTTTGAGCCGAAATGGCTCTTCGGGCTCATGTTGGAACCCCCCTTTGAATTGAATCCATAGGTCCTTTACGAAGACCCTCCCTGCGCAATTTAACACCAGGTGTGAGCCTTACGCCTCCATATGACCCCAACTGGGCCTTAGCGCAAGTGCTTTCTCGCAGCTCGTGAGGTCGTGGGTCGAAGACCCTCAACTCCTCTTTCTCCAAACGTCGATACCTGAGATGCGATGGGGTATGGCTCTTTCCTTGACAATGCCCTCCACGCGTAACCGTCGGCTAGGGCTAAGTACTAGCGCCTCTTCGCAACTCGCGACCTTGCGAGTTGGAGTGTCGAACTTTGGCACTCTCCCTTTGCGAAACCCCGAGAGGCGATGGTTGAATTTCTTTTCACACTTCTCGCAACTCGCAATCTCGTGAGTTGGAGTGTTGGGCCTTCCTGCTCCTCTTTCACGAATCCACGAGACACGGTGGTCAACGATAGGTAGACTCCTTCCGCAAGCGACGTGTGTCCTCCATCCGTCACCTGCTCCCACCTTCTCTGTGCGCTTTTCATTTGCGCCACCTATCGACCACGCAGTCCTACCGATCGGACACGCCATGTGTTCACACGAGTCTCGACACTTGGCACTTCGTGACTTCAGCGATCAATGTGCAGCTCCTTCACCTCTCGAACCTCCGATATATGATGTGGCGAGATGCTAGATCTCACAACTCTCCTTCCTCCTCGATCAACGGTTCAAATTGCATCGCGATCTCGCGACTCGGGATTCTGTAGAGAAAAGGCCTCTGCCTCCTAGCTCACGATACTTGACTTCACGAAATGGACCGGCCTCGTAGTTTCGTGATCTCGCGAATCAGGGTTTTGAAGTGCGAGGAACGCCGTCTCCCGGCTCGTGATACCCGAGTTCGCGAAATGGACCAGATCATTGCCACCTGTCCTCAAAATGGACGGTCCTGATGCTTTCAATATTTCATGGGTCAAGAGTCCCGACTCTTTCCCTTTGTGTCTCTTGGTAGCCGAAATGCCGAAATAGGCCTTTCGTTCCCCTTCTTCACATATGAGGGTTAAACCTCGTGCAACTTCTTCTGGATTTGACAGTTCACGACAACTTGACACTTCTCCACAAAGTGTCTCCACTGTTCGTTTTAGCTGCTCTCTTGTGCGACCTCCCAGAGGTTAAACTTCGTGCTCCTTCCTTCAGATCTGATGGCTATCAGTCCATGCATTAAGATCTGACAGCCTAGATCTCTTTCTCCCTTGTGCGTTTCTGCTGGGTGTCTAAACGTGGTGTGAACGGTCCATATCTCTTCCCCAGTGCCTGAATCAACGACAGCTGTAGCTCCCTCTTGAGCTTGCGCTTCTTCCTGGACTTGGAAGACTTCCAAGTATCAAAGGTCTCGACCTTTGTTTCTCTACAAACCCTATATCCTTGGGTCTTGTCTGCGTTCTAAGGATGTTGTCCCACCTGAGCTTTGCAACTCTGAACCCTCCAAAGGGTTTCTCAACCTTCTGCACTCCTTACAGTTATCGCTCTATGCGCAAAGGCACTTTCCCTCCTGAGATTTCTTCATTCTCTGGAAAACCTCAAAGGTTTCTGAGCCTCTGCAACCTCTTACAGGGTCCCTGCACATAAAGGTGCTATCTGTCCTAAGCTTAGGGACTTTAGAGTAATTCCTCTCTCGCACACTCCTTGTTCTACTGAGTATTTCGCTAAACTTAGATCCGAAGTATTTCTTGTAACAAAATGCTTCATGCCCTCCTGGCGTTCTTCTTCTCAATGCACACCTTGCAGAGCCTTCCTTCATAGAGTGTTCAGTAACTCTGTAAGTGCCTTCTTATTGACACTTCTCTTTTCTCAGAACTCAAAATAGAGTCCTCTGGTGCACTCTATGCACTCGCTCAATGCCCTCCTGGCAGAGCTTTACAGAACCTCCAATAGTTATGTTTCTTCTCTGTGCCTACCTTTGCACAGTTCCTCCTTCAGAGTATTCAATAACTTTGAGGCTTCCTTTAAGTCTGTGAATTCCCCTGGTGTGCACTCCTTACACGTTCTTTCTGACCCCGTAGAGTTCAGATGCGCTCTCCTTGCGCTGGCTCCAAAACTTCCAGTTTTCTGTGGTGCACTCCTTGTACAACCTAAAGAACCCATACAGAAACCGACAAACTCACAAAAAGATAGCAAAATCTATCTATAGCATGTATCTACATCATGCAAATTACATTCAAATGCTTAACCATGCACAGACAATTCATGGGCAGGAAAAACTGCTCTTTGTATTCATCTCTAAATGTCTATACAAATGTTTACAAATGCTGGACTGTAACAAGTCTCAACTCTGTCTCCCCCGAGACCTCTCTACCTGAGAACCCTCTCTCTCTCTTTCTACTCTAATTCCCCCCATTACAAAATGAGGGCTCTCTCGAGCTTATCCTCCACCTCACCATCTATGAGCTTTCGCTATCACAAAGAAACTTCATTACATAAATGGAAGTTGCAGATCTGACTGATCTGGACTTAGCTGCAGGTAACCAATTAAGGAAACCTCAGCCACTACCTATACAAAGGCGTGGTCTGGTCTCTATCAGCCTTACAACATTAAATTCAATTTCAAAAATTGGAAAACGAGAGGGTTGCGCCTCTCCTTTTCATGAATGCGTGCTGGATGTGCTTGTTGGCTGGCGCTTATGCTGAGTTGGAGCAATGCTCCTGCATCATCACTCACGTTCAAACACCCGACATGTGAAGTCACGATTTGATCACAGTCGTCGATCAAAGGAGAATAAGGACCCTTGATTTGAGAAGGATATGTGGCATAACATGTCATCAGACTACGTCATCAAGGACACGTGGCACAATCAAGCAATGAAAAGTGTCAAGCTGATTCAGGATTTTAGGTACGTGTAGATCACGAATATGAGTGACACATGGCAGCTACTCGGCACGTGCCAAGTCATCATGTGACATCAACAGGTTTACGTCACGTTGGGAGTTTCTACTTCCGCAGTTTTTCATAGCAAGAAAACACTCTAATATCTCGAAGTCCCGAATGCCGAAATTGCGAAAGGGACATGCATCAGTAGATTGACAGCTTCCGAGATTTGACATGGTGGTAGTCACGAAAATCGCGAAGGGTGAAATGATAGAGGGCCGAAAGGACGAAGTCGTGAAATGCCGAAGTGCCTAAAAGTGTTGAAGTTAGGACAACCATCCATCTTGCTGAATGACTAAGTCTTGGCTGCCAGATTTAGGAGTGAAATGAGTGATGTAAGGATCAACTATAACCATTGAGCTGGTTCTGAGAGGTAGTGTGAGCCGTCCAATCTTTTCGGCGATATCATATTCGAGAGATTTGAAATGTTGGAAGTCACAAAGACCCAAAGGTCGAAGTGTCGAAATCGCGTCAGTCGTCCATCTCATCAGAAGATTACATTATGATCGTTGATTTGGTAAAGCACTCAAGCACTCATTGAATCTTAGCATTCGGTCATCACTGTTGGTCATATGCTATAAGAATTTTAAAAGGATATTATAACATGTCGCTATAATTGGTAAATCCCATGGTTATGGAATGCACGGTCATATGTGATGGTTTGAAAGAAGCGCCTCCACATAATCTGGTCTCTGAGAATATAACAGAGATTCGAGATCGAGTTTAAATGATTAAATTGATCCATGACTGTGATCAATTTATGGAAAACCTTCACCGTAAAATAAATAAATGGTAATTAAGATTGATTAATCAAAGAGGTGTGATGGTTGAAGAATGAACCGATACACAGTCATGATTAAAAGAGAATAAATCATGAAAATATGAATAAAGAATAAAAAGGAAAAATGATATTAATTAAAGTTTAGTTTATCATTTTAAATGAAAAGGTAAAATGGTTCAAATAAAGGGACACGATGTTTTAAATTTCACACCAGTTTGAAGATTATATAAACGCGAAAATGTGGTGAGAAGATGGTGTCTCTGTGGTTGAGATTAGAAGATCAAAAACCAAAGTAGATTCCAAGAAGATATCAGAGGAAATAAAATGTGAATTATAGAGAAGATGAAATGCGGTGATGAGTTTCTTATGATATACCTCTGATCATAAGATAGAATGGATTCTATAATGGATCACTACTACTGGAGTTGAATAAAATCTAGTTGGATAGACTGGGTTCTATCAGCGAGTTGGGTCTTGCGCCAGGATGGGTCTTGGCTGAGAGTTGGTGCTCTCTGAGGGGTTGGTGCTCCTTACTTCAGTTGGTGCTAAAGAAAATCCTTTTTCACATATATTCATATTATTATGTTCATATCAATTATACAAAAGTTTATACAAACATCTGGTGTCTTTGTGTTCATTGTGATTATGATTTGATTATTATTAATCTGTTCAATTATGTTTTAACTAGTAACTTGAAAGAAGAAAAAGTTAGAATAGTTCACACACTAATTAACCCCCCCCTCTTAGTGTGGTCCATGTGTTCTTCAGCTTGGAGTGGTCTAGAAAGACTTCTCCAGTAGTGAGAAGTGATTGTTTTCTCCAGTAGTGAGATGTGTTCCCCAATAGTGGGAAGTGATCCCCAGTAGAGGGAAGTGATGAGATCCCCAGTAGTGGAAGCTACTCTAACGCAGGATGGTATGCTACCCCAATTTAGGTTGGTATGCTACCCCAACACATGTTGATACTCCAACGCAGGCTAGTATGCTACCCCAATGCAGGTTGGTACTCCAATGCAGGTTGGTACTCCAATGCAGGTTAGTATGCTACCCCAACACATGTTGGTACTCCAACATAGGCTGGTATGCTACCCCAACGCATGTTGGTACTCCAATGCAGGATAGTATCTTACTCAAGTATGAAAGACTGGTGAAAGGGAAGAACTTCTTATGATATATAGAATCGTGAAAATCAACAAGACAATGGTCGAAGTGTACAAACATGTAGAAACAGATTATTCCCGAAGAATACCTTCCTAGCTAAGAGGGAGTGTTGAAGAATGTGTAGTTGCGAAAGATATTCCCTTATTGTATTTGATCATGAAAAAACCCTAAAAAGAATATTATTATGTTGTATTTGTAAAATCGGCTCCATTGTGGCCTTTATTGTAAAATAAAGTCAAATTGTCAAGTTGGCCACTATTGTGGCAAACGTAAAATGTAATTAAGTGACAATTGTCAAGTCGGCCCTAGTAGTTAAAAGGGAAATTCATTTGTGTATAAATAGAGAGGTTAGATGCCTCATTTACACACTCATCTCACTCAAGCACAAGAGAGAGAAAATGTGTGAAATTTTTGGAGAGAGAGGGAGACACAACAAAGGTCCATCTGTTTTCTTTCTTGGCATTGCTCTTGGTTGAAGAATCTATTTTGAAGAAGTGGTTGGGTTTTCTTCCCCTAGAGTGTTTCCCAGGATAATCCTTGTGTCTATCTTGTTTTTGTGATTGTCTCTCTTTCAGTGATCTTGTATATGCAGTTAATGAGATAAATAATCCTAATGAGAAAAGATGAACTATAACTGTTAGCTGCATAAGTAATTTTTCAATAGTTGATAACTTTGTTCTTTCTTTGGGAGGTCTCTCATCTCCTTCCCTTCTCATGTACCCTACCATTGTTTCCCGTGGACCCTACAATGGTTTCCTTCCTGGAGGGTGGGAAGGAAAAGACTCTTAAGAGAAATAGAAGGGAATCTTTCTAAGGTCACTAATCTCGTAGATGAAGGAAGTCCTAGCCCTAACCTCTTAGAGGAATTAAAAGCATTGGAAGCAAAAATAAATAGATGTTTGGAGAAGGAAGAACAAGAGTGGAGGCTTAAAATCGTAGCACTATGGCTAGAAGTTGGAGACAACAACACCAGATACTTCCATTAGTATGCAAACTATAGAAGGAATCTAAACAAAATATGGGAAATCAAGGACCATGAAGGGAGAATGGTAAGCTCCTTTCAAGATAAATCTGAGGTGGGGACACACTTTTTTGATTCACTCTTCAAAGCATTGACAGATTGCCTCCTTTGGCTGACCTCTCCTCAATGCAGATCGGAAAAATCCCGGGCCCGGATGGCTTCACTATTGAGTTTTTCAAATCATTCTATGAATTGATCAATGATGACCTACTAATGATGATAAAGGAATCTCAGAGGAGTGGCAAAGTGACTGGGTTCTTTAACTAAACCTTTTTTTTCCTAATCCCTAAAAAAAAACATGGGGAGTCTTTTGATGATTACAGACCCATATCTTGTTGCAATGTGATTTATAAGATAATCTCCAAAGCCATTGCGATGCAGTTGAAGCTTATTTTGACATAAATTTTTGGGGAGGAACAATTTGGATTTCTTCAGAATCGTCAAATCCACGACATGGTAGCCATTGTACAAGAGGTCCTTCATTTAATAAAAAAGAAAAATGTGAAAGAAACCATTCTAAAGATGGACCTGGAAAAATATCATGACATAGTGGATTGGACTTTCCTTCGATTAGTTCTAATCCTGATGGGAATGTGTATGAAAATAGTGAATTGGATTATGGGATGCCTCCAAAATGCATAATTTGTCGTCCTTATTAATGGATCCCCATCTCGTTTCTTTAAATCATCCCGAGGACTTGTGGGAATGAGTCTGAAAATGGTGAAATGGATTATGGGATGCCTCCAAAATGCATCCTTTGTCATCCTTATAAATGGATCCCCATCTTGTTTCTTTAAAGAATCTCAAGGACTCTGATAGGGATGCCCCTTATCCCCCTTTCTCTTTTTAATCATTGTGGAAGCATCAAGTAAACTAATGGAAGAAGCATGATCCTCCGGTCTACTGAGAGGAGTGATGGTGTCAAAAAGGGAGGCAATTTCCCATTTACTTTCCATCGATGACATCTTATGTAGTGTACAGGGGTCCCTTCGAGATTGAGGGCAGTAAAGAATGTACTAGAAATATTTTTCAGAGCAACAGGAATGGTTTTCAACCCGGAAAAATCATTCCTTATCATAAACAATTGTTCGATCGAGGAATTAGGCGATTTAGGGAACATCATTTTGGCACCCTAAAATAATTTGGAAGAGGGGTTTAAATATTTGGGCTTCTTTTTAAAACCTTATTGTTATAGAGGTGCGTACCAGGGATGGCTTATAAGGAAGATAGAATCTAGGATCTCGGTCTGGGTCAACAGGCTACTCTTAAGTGTGGGTAGACTTGTCCTCCTAAAGGCAGTACTCGAAAGTATCCCAGTCTATTGGAACTCAATTATTTCTATTCCCAAATGGATCTTAAGCAATATCTGAAAGCTAAGCTTCCAATATCTTTGGCCGGAATAGAATAAATCGAGAGGGATCGCACTAGCTGAGCGATCAATGTTATCTTAGCCAAAAGAGCTAGGGGGATGGGGCCTCAAGGAAATTTTTTCCTTCGCCAAGGCCCTGGGTGGGAGAAATATTTGGAGGTTGACCCAGGGAAATTCTCTTTGGTACTAGGTTATGATTTCCAAATACTTTGACAACCTATCAATGGTTGACTGGTTCCTAGCCCCGTTGAAATCATCCAAGGGATTTATTGCTTGGAAAGCATTGGTAGAAGCCTTTCTGATTTCGATAACCACTTAAACTACACCTAATAATTATAGATAGGAAATGTGTCCCTCATGAAATATTCTTTCACAAGAGAGTTCGATAGTTCATACTCGTCCATTTGAGTAATTTTATAGTGTAAAAGTATTTCATTATATTTAAAATTTAATTAAATATAAAGAAAACATAAAAAAATTACTAAATTTTCATGACATGCTTCACAATGTGAATGTTTTAGCGAATGTTTTATAGAGTGAAGTTTTTATGTTTGCTAATTATATATTTATTTTTGCTTCACAATCAAAATATTTGAGAAAGATTTTATAACTCTTTTGTTATTTAATATTGTGAAAAGAGACAACTATGTCAAGGACTACAAAACCAAAACCTCCTACATAAGAAGAGGTGATCTATTAATATCCACTTTATCAAAATACATGAGAGAGTCCCCAATTTATAAGATTTAGGAGGCCCAACAAACACCTAATATTAGTTCGGAAATTGAAAGAATCTACGTGAGTTTAACTCACACAAGTTGCCATGTGTTGAGAAATAGATATAGTTTAAACAAACATAGTAACACCCCCCATAAACATCCATAAATACATTTATAGGAAATCATTCATTCTTTTTACTCCCTACACATAATATACAACTACTTATTTGAGGTTAGAAAGTGTTGGCAACTAATGAAGGGTGTGTCATTTTCCACCCAGCCATAGGCACAAATTCTCTTGGTATTTCCACAACTAGCCACCCCCTAGCCATAGTATGATGACATGAGAGGAATTTATTCTTTTACTCAGAAAACAAAAGGGACCAAGGTTACTCTCATTTTTCTACTTCTTCTTTGTTTTGACCCGAACCAGAGAAAACTCACATGTTCCTCTTGTTCAGATTTGGTCTTCAAAAGCATTCATGTGCCTCCTCCTATTGTATGCCTATCCTCCCCTATTTTTGCCCACGATTTTCATTTTTTATTTCTTGCCTTCTTCAACAATATTTTGTGGGTCAAATCAAGAGCTTCTAGATGGATACTCTGCCCATTCTCCCATTGATTTATGAGGGGGACTCCCCAACTACTAGCTTGAATAGTAAATCATTTCTCTGGGATAGAGGATAGTTCTAGGTCTGAGCATTTTTAATTCAACAAAGTATTGCCTGGTAGGGGTCATCTCAACCAGTAATGGTTCCCCTTGTCGTTTCCTCTCATGGTATCATAATATGTATAGGCATCACCCTCATCAATTAGTCAACATTTTCCATACACATATGTATATTAAAATGGAAATATATTTACATCGCATCCTCATCAAAGGTTCATTGTATTTTTAAGTTTACACATAACCAGTCCATTCCTAGTTTTGAAAATAATCACCAATATATTTATAGACTGGGGAAACATGGGTATTGCAATCCGCTCCCCCTTAAAGGAACATTGTCCTCGGAGTTCTTTTCTTTTTTGAAACACTATCCATGCTCTCATCTTTCAATGGCTTCAACAAATTTTTCCTTTTTCTTGTTCTACTCCTTTCCCAGACTCTTGGTATCTAGCTCATGCCTACAACAATTTCAGACAACAAGCATATTAATTGACAATTTCATGCATAAATATTTTATTGCTCTTCATAATTCAAGAAGAAAATATATGAATCAACACATTACTTATCTATGCAGTTCATGTATCTTCATCCATATGGTTGTCTCATTAACTTGGCTCACTGTTTTCCTTGACATACCCATTGTGCTCATGATCCTAATCAACATTTTACAAGAGCTATCAAAGTCTCCTCTTCCTTGCGATCACTCACCCTCTAGGCTCAGGCTCATGCATCCCCTTCTCTGCTATACAGTCCCTTGGGCGATCCATCTTTCTTTCCAAGGATTTCTCGCACAAGAAGAGATTCAAAGACTTCACTGAGTCTTACAACGGATGCGTCCCTATGACTTGCTCTGTCGAGGAGTCTCTTTGGCTTGTGTTACCTCAACACAACATTCTCTATGGTGATCATGAAATAACACAAGGTTCTCATGTCATAACAGTAGCCATTTCCATGCTTTCCCAGCTTCACAACCATTATTTGTCCCTTCACAACATATATTTCATCTCACATGTATCACATTCATACAATAACTTGTGATATGCTTTCATTAATTCAATCAAAATTCTTTCAAATCTGTTATCCACAATTTTTTCCATTTTACAATTCTATTTTTCTTATTTGTTCCATGCAGGAGCCAGATTCATAAGTATGAGATTTCCTTTTCATAATAGTTTGGTTCAGCCTGCATTGGTCTTTCTTATGAGTTTGCAACACTGCCATATCCAAGACCCTTCTTCCTACAATTCCATTTTCACACAGCCAAACAAATTATTAGTTGTCATGTACATTACATGCTCATTGCACACTTGTAGTGGCTTCCAGACAACTTCAGAACTGTGCATACTAACTATTAAATCACTTCTATCTATTCAATGTTATAAAGCAAAAGGAAATATTATTCCTTAGACATGCATCATTTCAGTAACCAAGCTATTCAAATTGCATTCAAACATCATCCAAATTTAATCAATGTGCCATTGTCCATGGCCACACTCATACACAATGCACCCTTCTCATTGATTTCATACTTCCATACTTTCATATTAAGCACTTTGCAATAGTGTGTTGGGACTCAACCAACCTCTCACCATATGGATCATTTATTCATATTAATTATTACAGTATGTTTCCTGCCACACCTTTGTCCTTCGGGTTCCTCTCTCTTGAAACATACCCTGCTTGGGTATCAATGACATGCAATTGTTCTGGCTGCTGACACCTTTTCTAATACTACCCCATCAATGGTGCTTCATGGGAAATCTAAATTCCCTTCAACAAACTTCAACAATAGCCTTCTTTCCCAACAACTCCAATCCTTCCTACACATAATATGCATCATCACATTCACAATTACATTGGTTGTAATGTTGAATAAATTGCATGTATCATAACAATCAGATCAACAAAACATTTTCAGAAATGTCCTAGCATATATGCATGCACTCTATCACATTACCTCTCAATGTGTTTACTAGTGCAGTCACAATCAAGTTTTTAGTTGTTTCAGTATCCTACAACCATTATCATTCTCATGTCTTAAGAATTCACGCACAACTGCCTATAAGTTTTCCCTTCCAAGAAAATTACAGTAGGCATTAAGAAAGGAGTTAAGGGACTCTTCCCTTTTTCCAACTCCTTTACACAATTAGAAGTTTTCAGTTCTATTGAACTATTTCCAAGGCTTCATTGCCTTTGCATATCATGGATTTTAACCAAGGTCATTATTTTAAACATATTCATTTGTTTATTTTCCAGTTGTACTTGTTTTCACAACTGCCCTTTTTGTGACATATAATTATGCTAAGCAAATCAATTTTTTAAAGGGATAAAATAATTCCTCTATTTCTTCTTATTTGCTTATGTAGTCTTTCCCTCTTGGAATCTACCTTCTCTATTCTTTGACTAGTTTCAGCCAAGCTTCATCTTGACCTTCCCTGGATATAGTCAGCATACTACAATATCAAGACTAACTCATAAATTAGTTATGAACCAGTGCATTTTTCCCATTTCTGAAACAGAAATCAGATTGTTCATCATTCATTGGCATGTCCCCTATGCGTGCATTATCTTTTGAAATATAATCGATGATTCTTATACAAATAGGCTTTGCATCCCCTTTCCTAGTTTTCTAGCAGTCATGCAGGTCATGGATTTGTGCTCATGAAAGAGTCCTTACACAGTTTCTCCATAGGGAACTTATTCAGCATGCAACTCTCTTGCTGCATGTCCAATACTATCTGAAATTATCTACATCTTGAGTCGTCCTCAACTTCATCTTTTCATAGGTTTACTCAATATTCCATTGGAAATATACACACACATTCTTATTATGCACTTAGGTGATACATTCAAACCATGCATTCATACGTGTGCATCTCATTTATCAGCTGGAACTCACCATGTGCTTTCATGCACTTAACCTCATGTATTATCATAGGGTGTGTGTGTCCATTATTGGCACACCTTACAACTTCACTGGTGTATTTACTTATGTTTGTTCAACTCATGATTACTCACAACCATTTACATGCAATCCTCAAAGGAAAAATCATGTTGCCTTCCTTTTTCATATGTAGCAGGGGACTCTTGACCTCACAAAGTGGTCACGGGATAGGAAACATAAGAGCTGGATGGCTCAAGAAGGATCACGCAAAACAACCGAACCTAAGATTCGCCCCTTCACAGATATCCTCCTGCCTTATGATGTATGAACACTTGAAGTAAAGGATTTTAAGTACCCTAAATAGTCAAATCTATGTTTCAAACGATAAGTGATAATGGGGGGTTACTTGGATACCTACCTCTGAAATCCTAACCTGAACTAAAATTTGTTTGTGACCTCTCAAGGAGGATTTTAGTAGGTTTTTAGAGTTGTGTTTTAAAAAGTTTTTGGAATTGGGGTCATGGACCAATTCCATTGCTTAAGAGTGTGTTTAAAGGATCTTTCAGAACACTTAAGTCTCTCTGGTCCTCCTAGATCACTTGTGGGCACAAGTAAGAGGTCATACTTTGACGAAAGTGAACTATAGATGCCTCGTGTGTGAGTGTGAATGTGTGCAAGTGTGAACAAATATGTTAATGAACGGATTTGCGACATGTGGACATCGTGGGGTCCATTACTCTTTCCTATTTAAACTTTAAATGTTTTTGCAACCTTGCATAGTTGGTAAATTTGAAGCTAGTCCTAGATAGTAAAGACATGGACATTTGATGGTCTGTTACAATCCTTTAACTCCTTAGGTGTGATTTTCACAATGAAAAACTTCCCTAGGTTGTACAATGATGTGGACAATTAAGGTCCTTTCAAATCTTTACCTCTCCAGTGTTGTATTTGCAAAAAAATAAACTATGAGGTGCACAAGTGCTTTGGCCTCACCTAGTTATTTGTTTGAACTTGAAAACTTTGGAAAAATCAAAGACAAGATTTGCACATTTGAGGTGCTTAATTTATAATTTAATTTTACCACTGTGTTGTTTGAAAGGGAGGTGGAAAAGTATTCTAAACCTTTTTTTGATTCACCAAGATCACTCGAGATAGTGCGAGGTGAAAAACATACTTTGAGGTAGACAATAAAGCTCCTAGTCCCAAAAAGTAGAGTGATTAATGCCAAAATATAACTAAGAGTGGATATGATTTAAATGGACATCCATGCGGTTCTTTTTATCCTCCCTATTAATCTATATTAGCTAATTTATCATGAAGAATAAACTCAAAGTAAGATTTTCAAGGTTTCTGTTTTTTTAATTTTGTATTTAATTTCCTACTTAATACATACACATGTTTGTAAATATACCCACCTCCATCATTCAAAAGTCAATGTTGTACTAAACACCAATACTAATGGAATAGTAATTTTCATGTTTCAAAAGTTAATTTTAAAATGGTAGTATTGAGATATTATAGAATGTCATTGGACTAACCAATCCCCTACTTTATAAAAGTTATACTTGTAAACATCAAAAGAGAAAAGAAACCAAATATCATGTAAAATTTCAAAGATATTCATAAAAGTTTTTTTTAAAACAAAAAGGAGAAAGTAAAATTTACGTGAAATACCAAAAATAAAATAAAAGGTTCGTATTTTGAATTTAAGAAAAAAAACTTGGTTTATCATTTGAAATATCAAATCATAACGTAAGAAAAAAAATGTCCGAAAAGTAATAAATTAACATCTTCGTTAAAAAAAAATGTGATTCATTGACAATTAAAAAACAATTATATAGTAACCTCTACTAAAAAAATGAAAAACATAACTAAATCGCAATGCAATTTTGATAATGGTAGTCTTGAGATACGATAGAATGCCATTAAATTAACCAATCCCCAACTTTATAGGACTACAAAATAAAAGACCACACCTTGACAATTTTAAAGCATGAACTACACTATGAAGAGAATATTCTATGTCAATTTAAATAATAACTTATCACCAAATAGTAATAAAAAATAAAGTGTATGAATATTATAAAAAAAAAAAAAAATGCATGCAATGAAAAACAAAGCACTATGAGCGCTAGGAGATATGATTCCAATTATACTTGTAAATATAAAAAGAGAAAAGAAACCAAATATCATGTAAAATTAAAAAAATACTCATAAAAGTATTTTTTAAAACAAAGGGGAGAAAGTAAAATAATTGTGATAGTTTATTACTAAAACATAATTAGAGATGTATTTATGTTTTTAGCTATGTTTCAGTGAGTTTAGTTACTAATAGGGATGTTATTAAAGATGTGATTATTATTTCAAAATTTGGTTGTTAATAGGGATTTTGTTAAAAATATCTTTTAACTAGTTAATAAAAATGTTAAGGGTGGCATTATAAATAAAGTAGGTATGTGGTCAGGGGCTAGGGTTTTAGGTTTTGTAGTGTGTCAGGTGGGATGATCGTTATTGAGTGGATGCTAGATGGAGGATCCACCATAACTGGTGGATTACTACGAAGATCTCTTGACTAAGGACGAGGCATGTCCATTAGTCTGAATCTTAATCCGTCCTTGTGTCATGTCAATTCACACACGGTTTTAGTGAATCCAATGTACTTATGTATTTAGCTATGTCTCAGTGAGTTTAGTTATTAATAGGGATGTTATTAAAGATGTGATTATCATCTCAAAATTTGGTTGTTAATAGGGACTTCACTAAAAATGTCTCTTAACTAGTTAATAAACATGTTAAGGGTGGCATTATAAATAAAGTAGGTATGTGGTCAGGGGCTAGGGTTTTATGTTTTGTAGTGTGCCAGGTGGGAGGATCGTTATTGAGTGGATGCTAGATGGAGGATCCACCACAACTGGTGGATTACTACGAAGATCTCTTGACTAAGGATGAGGCATGTCCATTAGTCCGAATCTTAATCCGTCCTTGTGTCATGTCAACTCACATGCGGTTTTAGTGAATCCCAAGGCTGATGCTCTTGCTCTCTGTTCTCCTGTAATTTTCGCTAGCTCATGTCAGAATTTTGTTTCTTCCCCATAGGCTTCTCATTTGCAGGATTTTCATGAGGTTTGGAGTGTTGTTTGACTCCATTGCCTCCGCGGAGTGTAGATCCTTCCGCCTTGTCGAACCCTAGATCAAACCCCAGTTTGATCGATTGTAATTTCAGTGTTGGGGGCTTTTGTATTTTTCAGTAGTCACTTGAAGTTGAAGATATGAAGGTTATGGGTCCTACCCAAGGGCCAATGGGGAGGAAGTGTAAGAAAACGATTCATTTGCACGGGGGTGACATAACACTTGTGGTGGGTAAGTACCTACACATATTTCAAATTGCATATTTGGATGGGAAAACACTAGTAGGGAAGTTTGGTAACCGACAAATTTCTACAGGGGTTCTCTCCTAGTGGATGGAGTAACATTGGGTGTCGATTTTGGGGTATTCCCCTATTTTCACCGCTTATCACAGGGTTGGATTGGATTTGTTTCCAAGGTGAAGGAAGATAGACAAAAATCCTCTGTGTGTGTTGGTTTTGGGATTGATAAGTCCTCTGCATAAAACCTTGGAACCCTTTGTTTGATGCAATGTTGAGGGTTTAAAGAGACTCCCTGTCTAGATAAATTTGTCAAATCTTCCATTGGAGTACTACTTAGATGAGGGCCTTAAGGCCATTGGTGATGCCTTGGGTACATACAATGTTGTTGATACTAGTTTTAAGTCTTCTTCTAGCCGAGAAATGACACAGATATTGGTGGAATTGGACCCTAGCAAAGTTTTGTGTAAATCCATGAAGTTGATTGTGGGTGCATGTACTTATGTACAGCTTCTAGACTACCTTAATGTCCCATTTCAATATGTAAGGTGCCACGAGGTGGAACATGTTGTGGATGATTATGATTTTTTTTTATTAAGAACTTTTAGAGGAACCCTCATTATTTCTCAAATGAGCATGCCTTATCCACATCGTGTAGTGGCCAAAAAGCTGTCAGGGACCTTTGTCCCTCCACGCGACAAAGGAAAAGTTAGACCCTTGGGCCTCTTTAGTCGTCTTCCCATCATGAAAAATTTGGTATCATTGTTGGTGACATATCTATTCCACTAGTTTAGTCTGGCCCCATGTGTGGAGCTCAAAATATTCCAAAGGATCCACTGGATGAGGATATCGATCTCTCAGTGTTAGAATCGAGTAAAATTGAGGCATTATGGCCTGATAACAAAGTTAAGCAATATGTTTCAGGTAAGTCTTCTTCTTCTACTCGTATGGTTACTTCATCCTCTCATTTGGGTTTTCAACCTTTGGATGGGGTGGTGGATTCTACAACCTTTCCTTCGTCTAAGGGGGGTTTAACCCAAAACCTCGTGGAGCCTAGACTTTTGAAGGAATCTATATTTGACCTTGTTAATGAATCTGATCATGCTTTGGCTTAGGCTTTGGGTTCTCGAAAGGCATGTTCCTCCAATTTTGTTTCTACCTCCTCAGGGTGGGACCCTTATCTACTTAGGTCCTGAATTTTGGCTAAGGGTCCTTCTTCCTTAGGGGGATTAGGTTTTGTCTTAGCCAAAGAACCCTGGCCTTCTAAGGTGGGGCACAAATCAATGTTAAAACATGCTTAGGAAAAATATTTCCATGAGGTGTCTCAGGTTTGACAACGACTTATATTTGAGGTACTTAGAGCATGTGTCACCCCATAATTGTCATCCCTATGAAAATTATGATGACCAATATGAGAGGTCTTGAGGGAAGACCCAAGCAAATATCCATCCACAAGTTAATCTGTCTAGAGCAACCTGATATTGCGTTTATCCAGGATTCTATGGGGAAATGTGACCCCATTATTGTTGAACTAAATAAACTTTTTTCGGGATGGATTTTTATTGGACATGACTCAGAGGGGTTGTTGGGTGGTATCATCACGGGTGTATCACCTTCTATAACACTCATCAACCTCTTCTCTATGAATTCATGTTTATGTTTGGAGATACTCTACAAGGAATTGGATTGACAATTTTTGTTATGTAACATATATGGCATCTATACTGACAAGGAAGCCTTTTGGAATCATTTCCTTGATATCCATGATATTCAGTTGGAGGATGTCATTCTTGGCAAGGATATGAATTTATCCATTGGAAGAGAGGAGATTTGGGGGGATTCGATGAGAGACAATCTGTTTTCTCAATTCTTCCTTAATAAGTTGGAACTTTCGGGTTTGGTAGACATGGAACCAGTTTCCCTTAGTCCAACCTAGAGAAATAATAGATTTCGTCATGTAGGAGTTCATAAGCGATTGGATAGATTCCTAGTACACCACAACCTTCTTCAGAACATCAGTGTTTACTAGTCTTCGGTTGACAAATTAAAGTGTTCGGATCATTGTCCTGTATTTTTAGATTTGGATGGGTCAAGGGGGAGGCTAGGGGCCCCTTTCAAATATAAACCCTCTTACATTGAGTTCGAATATTTTTAGACATTGGAGAAAGAGAATTGGGTGTAGTATGATCCTAAAAATCGAGCTATTCCTTCCCAACAATTTGTAGATTCCCTCGGGAATTTGAAGACTGATGTGGTTTGCTGGTCCATTGAGCGTAAAAAGGATTGGGAAAAAATGATCCTTGGTATAGAGGAAGAGCTTGAACAAATTTATGATGGTATTAATTTGTGACATATGTCTTGGTGGACACTGACATAGTTTGGCATTTGGAATAAACTAGGTAGAATATTTTAATTTAATGAGAGAAACAATGGAGTCTCAAGAGATGGGTTCTTTGGTTGGAGGCGAGAGATTTGAATACAATTTTTTTTCAGTGTTTCTCCAACTATCAAAATATTTATAACACCATAAGGGAATTAAGGGATGTAGAAGGCACAAAAGTTAAAGGGTTTTCAGATTTGGCATCCTTGGGAGTTAAACATTTTCATTCACTTTTCCAGGAAACTCCTCACTTTAAAATGGACATGGCTCTTAGACTCCTCTCGTACTTTCCCAAGTTGGTGGGGAGTGAAGAAAAGAAAATCTTATATAGTGAAATCTCAAAAGAGGAGTTTCAAGTTGTTATAGGAACTTTTCATAGGGAAAAGAGCCTAGGGCCCGATGGTTGGAAGGCAAATTTTTTCGAGGGATTCTTCGATACAGTGGATGACGACCTCTTAAGGGTTGTAGAAGAGATCCAAAAATTTAGAAAATTCCTCGGTAGCATACATTCAAATTTTATTATGTGGATTCCTAAAGTGGAATGTCTGTCAACCTTCATTGATTTTTGTCCCATTGCATTGTGCAATTTCTTGTATAAGATCATGGAAAAATTGATTGCTATGATATTAAAGCCAATTTTATCAAATTGTATTCCATCTAATTAGTTTGGGTTCTTGAAAGGGAGATTGATCCATGAGGCTATTGGATCTACCTAGGAGGGTCTACACACCATCAAGACGCAAAGGAAGTATGTCTCAGTGATCAAACTTTATTTTTCAAAGGCGCATGACTGAGTGTCTTAGTTATACCTTAGGTTGTTGCTACTTCAAATTAGTTTTGATTTATCAGTGGTAAATTAGGTAATGTATTATGTTTCCTATGTTAATTTTGCAATACTAATAAATGGTGCAAGTTCCCCTCTCTTCTGCTATGGTCAGGGTCTACGCTAGGGATGCCCCTTATATCCATGTCTATTCCTTCTCATCATTGAAGGGATTAGTCACACTATTTCTGAAGTGTCTAAACCCCATCAATTTCAAGTTGTTCGAATAGGGTGAACTCAAAAAACAACCCACCTTCTATTCATGGACGATATTTTATTATTTTGTCATTGTGTGGAAGTAGAGGGAAAGGTTCTCAAGGAGTTGTTTGAACTTTTTTGTGGTGCAACAGGTATGGAAATAAATGTTGGGAAATTTTCTATTTACTTTCTTGATTGCGATGCGACCTCTTCATAGGTAGTGGCAATTTTTTTCTCCTTTCCTATTTTTGACATAAACGATTGAATCAAATATTTGGGGTATAGGCTCAACACAAATAAATATAGTGTGAATATTGGAGCTTGTTGGTGTTGAAAATCGAGAAGCACATCATGCTATGGTGCAATCAATAAAGCTCCACAGGCGGTCGCCGGTCGCTTTACCCTTTAGAATTGTCACCTCTTGGAAAGTACTCCAAACGGAATTATGACTCAGATCGGGAAATTATGTTATAATTATCTTTGGAAAGGTCATCCAGAGTACCTTGGATCTCATTTAGTCAACTTGAAGCAACTACTATCTCGACCAAAAGAGTTCGATGTTTGGGGTCTTAAAGATCTGGTAAGTTTTGGAAAAGCTCTAGCGTCTAAGTCACTTTGGGTATTCGTTACCTAGGACACTCTTTGGAGGCGCATTCTTTGTGCTAAGTATGTTTTCCAGGAACTATTTTAGATTGGATCCGAAGACCTCGAAAGGAAGCTCCATTAGTGTCTATCCAATGGAGGAATCTATCTGCTGCCTTTCCAATCATTGGAAAATATTTGGCTTGGAAGGTGGGATCTGGTCACTTAGTTCAAGTTGGACGAGATGAGATTCTGGGATAAAACAAGGATATTTTTCTTCCTGAAGATTTAATCCACCATTTTCAAGAAAATATGAAGATTTAATCCACCATTTTCAAGAAAATAACTTATGTACACTAAACCATCTTTGTGATTGGTGAGCCACTTCTCTTTAGAGTTAGGGATAAAAATCAGTTGATGTCTTAAACTTGTAGGGTCAATGACATGTCCATTGACAAGTATATGTTTAAGAACTATTAAGAGAACATGTTAAACTACATGACCAAGAGAATGAGCTAGTTTGGGAATACAATTCAGCTAGTGGAAGTTACTCGAACAAGCTGGGATATTAGGCCATGTGTGCTAATGAAGGAATTGTTGAACGATGGGGGTTTTAAAAACTTTGGAATATCAATGGCCCTCCTAAAAGTTTACTATTTTTTTGGCTAATTCTTTTGGGTAGAGTGATGATTTGGAATCAATTGTAGTGTCGAGGCAAGCATGGGCCCAGATTTTGTGTACTTTGTAAAGGAGTCGAGGAGAAAAACCTTCATTTATTCAGGATCTGTCCTTACACTTTCCAAGTATGGACTAAGATCAACTCATAATTGGGGATGGGGTTGGTCTGGGATAAGGAATCTATTGTGGATTGATTTTGGGAGTGTTTTTCAAATTTGGGTTTGAAACCTTTTCATATTCTATCTATTCTGGTGTCTTGGGGCATTTGGCTAGCCATAAATGCAGGTCTATTTGAAGATAATCCCTGGCCTCCCTTCAAGGTTGTTCAACAATCCATAGCATTGTTATTAGGGGAATTTTGAGGTCTAAAATGGGCCTCCAAAGAGATATAATGAAAAAATATGAGTTATTCATTTTGTGGGGAAGGTATATTTACAACTCACCTTTTGCACTATTATCTATGTAACTATGGTTAAATTAAGTTGAAAAAATGTTTAAAAGTAAAACTAATAAAATAATTGTCTATTGATATGACTTGAAAAAAAATACTTTTGAATTTATGAATTACTTTTTTAAGAAATGTAGTACTCATAAAGTGATACTAATATAATAAACAAGTGTAATAGTCGCAAAGCAGCTAGTCCCTACCTTAACATTATGTTTTGTAGTTTTATTAAATTGATAAAGGAAAAAAACAATTTGATAGCTTTTGTTCAAACCATAACGTGCAGGAGTCCAAATCACAATGTCATTTGTAATCTCCATCACATTACACAATTAAAAATGACATAATATCACTTGCAATCTCCAACACATTACCCAATTAAAAATGACACTATCCCTTAGCTAAAGACTAGAGCACCAATGACACCAAAAACATCTCATAATTAGAAATGACATAACATTATTTGCAATTTCTCACACATTGACCAATTAAAATTAGATTAATTAAACTTATTGTTGTGTCATATTGTCATAGGTAGCCCCCACCCAATAAGTGTACTTTCAATTATTGAAATAAAAAATGTTAAAATTTGAGAAATTGACAAAATATGTAAAAGTAAAACTTACGTTTCAGTCTTTAACTTACAGTAATGTCAATTTTTAAACTTATATTAAGTTAGGTTATTATTTTACTAGAGTGAGATCAATTTTTTTAAATGTATTGTTAATTTTTTTTAATTGTGTTGTATAGTTAGTTGTATTATTATTTTTTTAGTGAGAAAGAGAATTTGCGAGACATCAATATCCAACAACACTCTCTATCCTTTCAGTGAAGAAATAACTTTCTCACATCTATTCTACTTTGAAAAAATCAAAGAAATATTTCTCAAACACTGAAAAACCAAAGCACCGTCATATCTACGGTTCTCGTGAGTCCCTTATCATGAAATTCTAACATGTTTATCTTCATATTAATTGTTGTTTTTTTTTTAATTTTTACATATATTTTACACCAAATCGATGTTTCATTTTCATAATTAAGAATGATTCAAACCCTTATTTTATCTTTATCTTTTTATCTATATTTTGATTTAATTAGGTGTAATATTTTCTATGAAACATTACTCTTACCTTTTTATCATAATACATTTTTTTTTTGTAAGTGAGATTCTATAAAAAACCTTCCAAAATAAAAAATTACAACATCAGAAGTTTAACCCAGACTGTAATAACTGAATTTCCCTAAGGAGAAATCAATTCAACCATCCTAATAGGTCAAGAACCGAAGTCTTAAGCTACCAGTCATAGGACAACGTCTAACCGCAAAAATTACATCGCCCCATGGGGGAAACCGATTTAACATTTCGGCTAAGACTGACATAATTAAAGTAGACAAAATATAACTATAAGCTACAAGTGGAAAAATAGAAGCTAAACACCCATCTGACCATGCAGAGAGACACATTTGCAGTTCAGGTTGTAGGCTTCTAATGTGGCCACGTGTCTCGGGAGGTGGCGTTGAGCGTTGGATCCGCGACGGGTGCTGCTTCCTCCTCCAGAATCCCTTGTGCAGCTGGTGCCAGAATCAATTTTTCATTCCCTGTTGCATTTGGTTCTCCATTTGAGGGGTGGCACACTCCCTGTAATGCTGAGAGAATTTGCAGGAATTGTGTCCCCTTCCCATCCAAGATCTCCAAACGAAAACGCAGGTCGTCCAAATATTGTCGTAATTCGAAGACCAGGACTTGCATAATTGCAAGGCCTTCTTGTAATTTTGAGCAGGATACACAATTTGCGCAGGTGTGAGGCGGCTCTTGTTGATTTCCATGGATGGCACTAAAACCTTCACTCTGAGTTTGGGCACAGTGAGCTTGGGCTAGGGGCAAATGGACTGGCGAATTCGCAGGAGAATTGGGAGGAACAACTGGAGCTAGCTATGAAGTGGAGGCCAAGTTTGAGATTGGCCCTGGGTTGAAACCCAGAGAGCTTCCCAAGAGATCGGACCATTCGATCTTGCATGCATAGGGTGAGGAGAGGGGCAAAAGACGTTGAGGCTATGGCTAGACTGCGTCGAGGAGGATGGAAAGGAGGGTGATGAACTGTGAGAGGGTGCAGGCGGGGGACGAAGTGCCTAGCGCAGTTGACTGGGTTGCCAAGCTGAGTTGCGTTTGGATTTCCCTCTCTGTCTCGGCATGACTGGGGCGTGGTGAGGGAAATCAAGCACATGAAGAAAGTTGATGAAGCCAAGGAGCAGCAGGGGAGAGCGTAGTCTATTGGAGGACTCGGCCAAGAACGAATAAAGCTGCAAGCCTGCTTGGTGAGGTTCATGGTGAAAATAACGCTGGTGGAGGAGGACACACGAACATAGTAAATATTGATCCATTGAACTACTCCATCGAGGGGACGAGTAGCTAGAGCATGGCGCACTAGGAGTAATGACGCCCTGGTTATAATGGAGTTGTGTTAAATGCATGGCGTTGGAGGGAGGGGAGGGAACATGCTTGTCACGTGGCTGATGCCATGTTGGTCGTCGCCTATCCTTTCCGTTTGACACCTGGGCAACAATAACACCCCATCCGAGGTTTATCATAATACATTTTCATACACATGTGAGAATCACTTTTTTAAATCTTCTAAACATAATGCATGTAAATACTTGTGAAAAATAAAATATGGTCAACATGTTCTTTGAAAAATGTCTACCAAGAATAAAGCCTTTGTCTTGTTGTTCATAGCAATGCTTATACCATGCATATTCAAGTTCATATATTTCCTTTAAAATTAGAAGAAAACCCATACCACCCCTCAATATACCATTATAAATTAGTGATTAATATTAAACAAATTTCAAATTTTAATAAGGTAGGTAAATGACCCAATGGCCAATATCCCCCAATTTCACTTTAATTATTTATTAAAGTGAGCAAATGACCAAATGACTAAGATCCCCCAATTTCATGTTAATTATTTGAAATGAACTTATACTAAATTTGAAAAAGATCCTTGTTGAAGGATTTTAACAATTTAACATACAAATAAAATAAAAAGATGAACTAAAAAAAATCATTACACTTTTGGAATTTTTTTTTTATTAAAATAAAAATAAAATCACAATTTTTTCTTAAAATGATAATCTTCTACTCCATCATAAAAAAAAACGGATACTAAGGACAAAAAGATATTTAAAATGGAATTTGTTACCATAAGAAAACAACAAAAAAAAACAAAAAATAATATATGATTGGAATGTTTAAATTACCAAAGATACATAATATCTTCAAATATAATAGATGATTGGAATGTTTAAATTACCAAAAATATATGATATCTTCAAATATTTTAGAAGAGTCCATAGGAATAGGGTTATCTTCAAATATTTTAGAGGAATCCATAGGAATAGGGTATTGGAAAAAAAACATGTTTTTCAAAAGTATTATAAAGTTGATTGAAATGTTTTAATTACCAAAGAGATATAATATTTTAAACAAGTTTATTTTTAAATATTTTTAAATGAATCCAAAGGAATATGATAGTGGAAAAAATATGTTTTTAAAAAGTATTATGAAGTTGAAAGGAATATGATAATTTGCAAAAACGTGTTATGAATATGATAATGAGTCATGAAATATTAAAACATATTTTCAAAATCTTTTAGAAAGGTAATATGACTAGAAAAATCATAACAAGATAAACTAATTTAATCATTATTTGATTTATATAAAGTGTAGTTGGATTTGACTTTGGAATTATAAAACAACATGTATAATTTAAGACACAACACAATGATGAAACAAGCTAATGATCTTAATGATCAATGGACATACAACTAATCCAATATTTGAGGATAACATCAATGCTTTTTGTGCATAATTTGCACAAAATTTTTTTTAGACGAGTGACATCAAGAACATATCTTCATGAAAATATAATCGAAAATAACCAAAAGTCATCATACACCATCATTAATGTATGAGCATTACTAAAAATAAGCAATTGCTACTATAATAACAATATCCTAATTCAAACAAAAATTACAACCAAGTCATTATGCACTAACACAAAACCTACTTCACTTGGCCAATCTAAACTAACATGTCAGCAGTTGAGAGAAAAAACCAAATACTCACACATAAATCCATTGACTTTGATACAATAGTTGAAGGAATTATTTCTCTAGTCTTGCCATCATAATCTGTTTTATTACAACTTTTCAAGAAAATCACATGTAAACCTAATTGTTTGCAGTATTCTCCTTCACAGTAAGGATGTGATTTTTCGATGTAGTGTTGATGTGATCTTTTAATCTTTACTCAATAGTTCTTAGTATACAAGGATTTTGAGAAGAATTAATAGTTGCTTAGTATACAAGGATTTTGAGAATAATTTTTTATTTCGAGTATCAAATTTAATCTTCCTCCTATTATGACGACCATATAATTTACATTGACAACATATGATACTACCATAAAAAATTAAATAATATTAATCCTAAATCAAACTAAGCATAGAATAAGCACAAAATACATTAGAGCATCGATTAATGTCTAAAATGCATATGCAGAGACTTCACATACTATGTAGTAAACAAAATTCATCCATACAACATTTCACTGGATTCTTGGAATTCCATAAAAACCATATAAACTTAGAAGTATGTTTTGTATGTATCATAAAACCATGTGAACCTAGGAGTATGTTTTGTATGTATCATTCATAGGACAAATTGAAATTTAACATCCTTGACTGAAAAGTGTTAAAACAATTTAGTCCATTCTCAAAACCAGTGACACTGGATCAAAATCTCAAGAGACTTGGAATATCCATTATAACCAACATGGTGATTATAACCAACATTGTGTGTGGGTAATTATGGCCAAGTTAATAATTTATAGGAGTGTAATTTATAAAATATATTTATATTTCATAACAATAAAGTTAAAGTTAAAACACTAACCTAAACTGAACCCATCATTGTGTTTAAAAAAATTATAATAAAATCAACAAATAAATTATTTGATTTATAAAGTATGTTTAAAAAAAATAATAATAAAATCAACGAATAAATTATTTGATTTATAAACTATGTTAAAAATAATAATAATAAAACCAACAAATAAATTATTTGATTTATAAACTATGTTAAAAAAAGAAATGTACGATTTCAAATAAATGATGGAAGAGAGTTGCTATAGCATACAACCTTTATACATATTCAAGATACACACAAAACCTAGATCCACTAATTTCAATTTTAAATACATAAATTTGTTATGAAATAATTTGAATCGTACGAGTCGACGAATTATTAATTTTGCATGAAATTTGGTTTGAGATAATATTATAGGTTGCACACAATGCTTCATTACACCTTTTTAGCCATATCCTGCTCACCGGGACAAGCTATAACACAAAAAAAGATACTCTATGTTTACCCATTGTTCAAGTTCTTTCCTAAAACTAATGCTGGTCTATGAGAATCCATTGTTGATTGATTAATTTAAATCTTAGTTATTTCATTGATGTACTAAAAATCAAGGAGAAGAAACTATAATTTGCAAAATTATTTATTGAGATTTTGTATAAAGTAAACTTTATGTCAACTATGGGCAAGATGCATCATTCGATACCAATCAAACACATTGGCACACTTAGATTTCTGAATACATTGGCGAGTGTGTTGTGGCATACCGTTATGAGCTTGCTTGCCCAATACTTATACATTTCTATCAAATTGTTTGGCACGCATGTCAGCGAAAGAGCAGGAGCTAAATGAAGTTGGAGTGGGCTTTCAAAAACAAATTAGATTAGTTAGGCATTGACTTTTCATTGATTTTTCTGATACGATATCACTGGAATTTTTTCGATACGAGTTGACAAGGTCAATCCTTCGACAATGTTGCTATTACATATGTAATTATGCAAAAGCATCTTTCTATTGTGATCTTGTCCCGAAGAATGATAGATAAGGTGGCTTATTCTCCGATCCTATTTACAAGCTAAAAATAGTAAATTCAGACGCGGAGTTACCGAGGATGCACAAGCAAGCTCGACTAAAAGGAGAGGATGCCCCTGACAGGGCTCGACCGTAGGGAGAGGAATTTATTGCTTGCTCGTTTAAAGTAGAGCAAGGGATTTATCACTCATCCGACCTAGGGAGGATGAGGAATTTATTGTTTGCCCGCATCGGGTAAGGTATTTATCTCTCATCCGACTACTTAAAAGGGAGGATGAGGAATTTATTGCTTGCTCGACGATAAGAGAGCAAGGATGCACAAGCAGGCTCTCAAATGTAGGGGTAGGGGAGAGGAATTTATTGCTTGCTCGACGATAGGAGAGCAAGGGATTTATCACTCATCCGACCATAGGGAAGATGAGGAAGCGCAAGCGGGCTTGACCAATGGGTAGGGGTAGGGGTAGGGGTAGGGTAGGGAAGAGGAATTGACTTTCTTTCGTTTTGCGTTTCTTCCAGTAATTGATTATATATGTAATTACGATAGCACATTAACTCATATATAGTATTGACCCATATCATTTCGGTAACTAGCCAGGGCTAAGGAGATAAGTGAGTCAAGTGCATAAGGGCGTTTAAAAACAAACTCGACCAACGGGAGAGGAACGGAGACGCTCGATTGACCGGGTCGTAGGGAGATTGAGGGTCTTTAGACGCTCTCCCGCTAGGGATAGGTACGATTAGTGAGTCCAACATTTGGGAAATGTATTTTCTTAGTCTGCATGTTCGAATGCCTTTGATTCCATAGCTCAAGGTTTGTGTGCTAGCACATGCATTGTTACATTCAATGTCATGTTCCAGTCTTCCACTCCAATCGACACAACACCAAAATTAAACAAGTGTTGCGTGGCAGCGTATTCCCTGCCGGGTTGAATTGGGAATAAATGCACAGGAATGGGAAAAAGTTGCGGAGGCATATGGAAACTGCAGCGGAGATGTGGCAAGCAACATGAAGCATAGGTGGTATCCATGCAGTAAATGACACGTGGCCTCTAGAGTCTCATTTATTTTTTGAAAGTATATAATCTATTTTTCTATGTTGAAAATTTTTGTCTATTTTGTCTCTATATGTGGCAGGACAAAAAAAAGTTATATTCAAATTAAATGAATACAATTTCTTGACATTGAACATAGTGGAAGATAAAAATTTATGACGACATAAATATAAAAGGAGATAAAAAAAACAATTTAATTTGAAATATATAAAAAAAGTTACATATTCCTGGAAATTTAAATGCGTTTGTCATATAGACTAGGATTGGGGCTCCCACAGACCATAAGCATAGTGGAAGATAAAAAATTATGAGGACATAAATATAAAATGAGATAAAAAACAATATTTTTTGAAATATATCAAAAAATAATATTGTCTGTTACATATTCCTGGAAATTTAAATGCATTTGTCATATAGATTGGGATTGGGGCTCCCGCAAACCATAAGAGAAATATGTACAAGAAATAGGACTATAGAAAGAGGAAGTGGGCGACGGTAGAGTGTAATACCTGAAAAGAATAAATTGAAAGGTATCAGTCTTTGGCTAGACATTTCTATTTAAAAAAGTGGAATAACTGGGTTGATAAACAAAGCAGGATGTGATCAGTATAGACTTACAGTGATGGTACATATGACCCATTTTGTTATTTGCTTGCTGATGCCTTTTCATTGATGTCGTCGACGACTACTGGAATTGTGGCAACTGCTTGTTGCCTTTCGTCGACGACCTGCTTCAATTCCCTTTCGAGCCATTCTTCAATGTAGCTTCTCATTAGGGCGACGTTGATCTCATTTCAGATATTTATGTTTAAAAGTTCATTTTCTAATTCCCTGAAGTCGATAGAAAGATTACGCAGAGCCTGATCAATTTCCTCATTCTGTACCGAATAGTTGACTAGCTAGTTGTCGACGTCATCTTGACCATATTCAAGGATGCTGTAAAACTTTTCCAAAGACAACGCCTTAAAATATCAACTTGTTTATCGAAGGCTTGCTCAGTTAAGGGCAACGAGTTGATGATTAAGTTGGGGTATTGGAAGTTGTTGGTCCTTCCGACTAAGTCTATTCTGGTCAGATTTGTGAATAATTTTTCTTTCTTTGATATGGCTTGTTCGCATGATTGGACAATGAGACGCAGGTTCTTCACTTTTTCTTTCCAGCATGCCTTTAATTGATTGATCCGGTTTTTGGATGGGAGATCTTGTTGTTTTCTTCTCGTTTCTGTCATGTTGTTGACAATGGTGCCAAAAGGAAGGACCTTGTCTAAATAGAAATGTTCTTCATCTTTTAAATCCGTCTACAAATGTTCGAGAAAATTATGTTCCCTCGTTCCAAGGGAAGCCATGGTTTGTGATGTTTCCCATGCCTCAGTAATCAATTCCATTCTTTTCTTGATATTATTATCCACATATCCTCTACACGATGTGCGGAGACTGGAGGATCCTTTTAACTTGGCTGCAGGGGTGGTAGGCATGGTTATTTCCAAATGATTGGCAATCAATGGCAGAGGAATCAAAGCTTCTTCCAATTCCTTGACCCGACCCTTCAGTCTGGCATTCTCAGCCTCAATGCTTCCAATGGAATCATCAAGAGCATCTGCGGTCTCTATGTGAAGTCGACAGATTTGGGACGACCGCATTTTCGCAAGGTTAATCTCTAAATGAGATTTTCCTTTCTTATTTTTTACATCCTTTTTTTCAATAATTAATTTTTTGGACTGGCTGTAAAAAACAATGCTCTGGAACACGAAGGGTTCATCTTTGTCAAAATATTTGGTATCAGATATGTTCATTGGACGACTATGCTGGATCGCGTCTTTGGGCTGATCAAGGTGACATAATACGCTATCCAGATCAGGCTCAAGTTCCATGTTCTCACTCTCAATTTCGGGTTGTTCCACCTGTGCCACAATTTTTTTCTCTTCTTCTCCATTGGAAGCTTGTGAGAACTATCAATTTTAGGGTGAGCAGGGTTGTTATCTCCTCCTCTGTTTGAAGAACTCTGAGTTGCTTTGTTGTTGTGGTGGGCCGTTGGAGAGATGCTCTGGGATATCGTACTTTGGGAGTGTTATCCACCGATTGAACACTCTTCTCACCGGGGCCTTTTCCCTGTTGCTTGTACAATTCAGTGGTTCTTTGCAGTGTGTCTAGGTCGCCGACATCATAAATGTGAGAATTGTCGTCAATGTCTATGTTTTCGGGCAGGTGTTTTTTGAAAAAAAATTGTCGAAGCCAAGTGTTTGTAAATGTTGTAAAAAAAAATTATTGGGGTTGAACCCTCTTAGGCTTTCAACATATCTTAGGTTCACGTTGCTAAAATGGGCTGCGAATTCGTCAATTTTGTTGACATTCTTCAACATGAAGTCCCCAAATTTCCAAGGCAGAGGAATGAACTGTTTTGTTTCTCTTCTCTTGGAATAGATGCAACCAGTAGTTGTATTGCCTTGTTACTTCTATAACAAACATTTCGTCCGTAATGTGACATGGAAGGAGAGCAGGTTTTTCCGTGGAGACAAAAATCCTTATCATAGTGTAATTATCCATATGTTCAAGTGCCTTGTTCCTGTTCAAAAACCTGGTTGCCTGGTCAGATATGTGGGGAGCATCTTCTCCTAAAAAAAAAAAATTGAAAACATACTCAAAGACATTAAAAACCTCATAAAAACAGTGGGAGGCCCTGTGCTTCCACAAGGTCTGGTACTAGAACATTAATGGGTCGAATTCCCAGTTGACCTTCTTGGATAGAGATAGTTTTGGAAACTGGCAACAATGTGATATCGCAAAAACTAAGTAGGATGACATATAAAATTTGTTCTCTTTTTTGAAGCTTGACAATTGGGAATAGATTTCACGGGAAATTAACTTGCCCCAATAAAAAATGGCTTGTTCCTTGACTGTGAAATACAAAATATAAAGAGCCATCCGGGAAATAGTTATTGTGGACTCCTATCTCGTTACTCTTGTAAACAACCAAGCAATTTCCCAGAATGGATTTCTAAATGAACTAACCTACAAGCTTGTGATATCTTCAGGAACTACCATCGGGTCTTCCAAGAACTCGGGCAAGAGGTCCAACCCGTTATTATGCTTTCTTAGGGACTGCTTGGAATCTTCTCCTTTGAATGTCAATGTTGGCTCCGACAATCGTAACATCTGGAGGAAGACCTGAGGTGACAAAGAAACAAAAGAGCGGACCCACAGTGGAATAATTCTTTGGTCTGAAATAAATTTATCAGTGCACCAAGAGACAAGCTTCTTCTGGTCCTCGCGCCTAAAGATAATCACCGTATCTCCACAGAACTGCTATCGAGTTGATGTCATAGGTTTATGAGAACGTTCATTTGCTCCATACGATGGTTGAAATGAACAATTAGAGGCGATAATATAACTCTCCGCAAATGTTGGTTCAATGCTTATGAATGGGAAAGCTCCTCGAGCCTGTCACTCATTAATGACAATATCTATCGATGCTTCATGATGAGTTGTTAGAAGTAAAGCTTACTTATTGCATATTTATAAGTGCGAATGTGGCGGGTACGACGAAGAGCAATTAAGGATTGGAGGTTTCGTGAACGTGCCAACTCGACGACGTGCAAACAACATTTCATGATTTTGAAATCAACACTCGGAAGGGATAATATAACCCTCCACAAATATTGGTTTAATGTGTATTAATAGGAGATCTCCTCGAGCCTTTTGATCATTAATGAAAATCTATACGGTTCCTGCACGATGAGATGTTAGAATTAAAGGTCACTAATTGCATATTTAGAAACAAGTGCGAAGGTCACGGAGACGAGAAAGAGAAAGGAAGGAATGGCAAGGTCTGAAAAGTGGCCGGACGAGATTCAAAATAGGGTTACGGGGGATACTCAGGTGAGGTGAGTGTCCGACGGTCAAATTTTATGTATCGGAATTTTTGACTGCAAAACATGTAAAATGGAAGAGAGCATGATGGGGCAATTCAGTGGCTAGTTTGTATATTTGCAGAAGTCCGGGAAAGTGGCTAAGTATGGAATAGGGAAACAGTTTGTCAGAATCGTTTTCGAAATTGAGGATTGAATATTTCGTGAACAGACTAACTTGACGACGTGCAAATGACATTCCATGATGTTTGAAATTAACACTTGGAAGGGATAATATAACCATCCAAAATTTTTGGTTTTATGCGTATTAATGGGATATCTCCTCAAATCTTGGTTTAGCATTAACGCTTGCTAATTGCATACTTAGAAATAAGATCTTATATATACTTGCTAATTGCTAATTGCAAAGGGCACGTGCATAGGAAACAACAATTAGGAATTGGATTTTTCTTGAACCCGCCAACCCGATGATCCACAAAAGAAATTTGAAGAAATGGCGAATTATGGAAAGCGGAGAGACGGGCTTCAAAATGGGGTGACAATAGTTCCACAGGAGATGTGAGGACCCGACGATCAAATTGTATGTCTCAGAAGTTTTCAGTGCAAAATGTGTACCATGGAAGAGGGCATGATAGGTAGACTGTAATACGGAAGACGATATGATGTGAGTCCAGTTGTAAATTTGTCTATCGCGGAAGTCAGGGTACTATTTGCAGGTCACGAAACAATAGAAGTGAAATCTAGAGCCCGCCTACTCGGGAATCCATGGTCAGAGAAGTGGTTGTGTATGGAATGGGGATGCAGTCAGTCAGAGTCGTGATATAAAAGCACAAGTACAAATGTGAACCTGCAAGTCCGCCAACTCGCGCAGCTAGACATTTTCAGAAAAAATGACTAAGTGACGAGAAAGATAAAGTATAGGGAAAAGAGAAACAGGAATTTGGTTAAGTATAGAAGACGGAAAAAAAGGGCTAATATATTCACATCTATAATAGATATTCCATTTCCTGGAAAGATCTTTTCTGCATGTTTCTAGAGAAGTTATATACTTATTTCATATACTTGGAAAGAAGTGAGAAGGTGGCGTGCACAGAAAACAACGACTAGGAATTGGAAATTGGTTGAACCCACCAACCCGACGATCCGCGAAAGAGATTGCAAGAAATGGTTGTGGAAAGCGGTCGAACAAGCTTCAAAATAGGCTGACAAGGGTTCCTAAGGAGACATGAGGCCCTGACGGTCAAATTGTATTGATCGGAACTTTTGAGTGCATACTATGTAACACGAAAGAGGGGTTGAGGTAGGAGTCTGGAAGTCAATTTGTATATCGTGGAAGTCAGGGGGCTATTTGTAGGTCAAGGAACACTGGAAGTGCAGTCCACCTGTCCGGGAATCCGCAAGAGAAAAATTTGGGTAAGTATGGAATTGGAGGCGCGAAAGAGATTCCAAGAAATGGAGAAATATGGAAAGTGGACGCAGGGGCTTCAAAACAGGGTGACTATAGTTCCCTAGGAGACGTGAGGACCCAAAGGTCAAATTGCAAGTCTCAGAAGTTTCGTGTGTAAACTATGTGTCATGGAAGAGGGTATGATGTGGGAGTGCGGCAGTAAATTTGTATATCGCAGAGGTACAGGTGTTGTTTGTAGGCCACAAAACAATGGAAGTGCAATATAGAGCCCACCTGCCTAGGAATCCGCGATTTGAAAAGTGCCTAGGCATCGAATGGCTAGTGGTTGGTCGGAGTCGCGATATAAAATCACAAGCACAAATGTGAACCTGTGAGTCGGTCAACATGCACATTGATACATTTTCAGAAAAACGACTAAGTAATGAGAAAGAGAGAGTAGAGGGGAAAAAGAAACAACAATTTGGTCAAGTATAGAAGAGGGAAAAAAAGGTCCAATATATTCAAATATACAATAGATATTCCATTTCCTGGCAAGATATTTTTTGTATGTTGTTGGAGAAGTTGTATACATATTGCATATACTTGGAAAGAAATCTGAAGGTAGCGGGCACATGAAACAACAACTAGAAATTTGAAATTTCCTGAACCCGCGAACTCGACGATGCGTGAAAGAGATGTCAAGAAATGGTCAAGTGTGGAAAGCGGTTGGACGGGCTTCAAAATAGAGTGACGGGTTCCCGAGGAGACGTAAGGCCTCGATTGTCAAATTGTATATATCGAAACATTTCAGTGCAAAATGTGTAACATGGAAGAGGGGATGATGTGGGAGTCTAGAAGTAAATTTGCATATCACAGAAGTTGGAGTGTT
This sequence comes from Picea sitchensis, assembly GCA_010110895.2. Lineage (NCBI taxonomy): Eukaryota > Viridiplantae > Streptophyta > Pinopsida > Pinales > Pinaceae > Picea > Picea sitchensis. The sequence continues at coordinate 41,991 of SNQJ01S0033369.1, read as the reverse complement.
GTTTTTAGGTCACATAACAATAGAAATTGCAATTTAGACAAAGGGGAAGTGCTCGGTCGAAACGCGTGAATCCGCCAACCCATAGAGCAAGATATTTTTGGAAAAAACGACTAAGTAACCAGAAAGAGAAACTACAGGGGATAAAAGAGTGGGAAAATAGAAAGGCAGAGGGCAATTTTCGTAAGAGGGAATTGGTTTCAAACAAGCCCCATTGTTGCAAAACCATCATTTTCTAGTAATTGTCAGCAAATGCTTTGTTGAAGATTAGATTTTATTGCAACTTGTGGGAGTAAGTGTGTTCTTGATACATTTTCCCATGACTGTAACATATTAACTTAAGTATTAAACTTATTACATTATGGTTTCTTAGCATTAAAGCTTAATAATTGCATGTCTGGAAACAAGAATGACGATCTTGCTGCAACATTGTGATTTGGTATTCCTATGTTCTATCTGCATTACGAATAGAATTGAACATTGGTTTGAAACTGTCTGAAATTCATTTTTTTTATCCATAAAATCCTGATGGATCGACACAGTGCATTGCCATATAATTTTTAGATGCTCCATTTTAGAACAAATTACCTAAGAAAATACAATATCGAAGAACTACGAGACTATCGAACCATGTCAATGAGAAGAGGTGTTAAATCCAGAAAAGAAGCAACAACCAAGACTCCAAGGCAAATTTTTTAATAGTAAATCCATTAAAAAAAAAAAGAATACTGAGCACTATATATCTATCCTTAGAAATTGGACCGAGTTCTTTGGGACAAAACATTGAACATATTTTCCATATACACAGGCACATGATTTGCAACATGTAGGAGCCATCGAGATGCTCTTCAACATGCATACAAAACTGATTACCATGCTTTTTTTTTAGGAAATCCTTGCAGTCTTCTCCTTGGTGGATCAATGTTTGGTGCCCCGATCTCAATATTTTGTGGAAGACTTGAGCTGACAAAGAAATAGGAGAGCGGGTCTGCAGTGGAATAAATCCTTGGCTTGAAGCAGATGGACAACAGTCCTGTGGTAAAATTGATAGTTCTCACAAGCTTCCCGTGAGGAAGAAGATGAAAAATGTTGCAGGGCAAACATAATAGCCCTTAACTAAAAGTTAGGACACACCAAGAAACCACCTCCTCACAGTCAAAAACTTCAAGGACACGGGTTGCACGTGCAATTACGGAGGCCCAAATTAGTCCATTTTGGGCGGAAGGAGATGACAAGTAGGAATATGCCTTGCACCAGTGGGAGTTCTGGTCCTCATTCCCTAAGATGTTAATTGTATATCTAGAGAACATGAAAGTGGTCCCACAATTGAATAGTTTTTTGGATTGAAATATATCTCTGGGAGCATTAACAGATCATTTCCTTATAGTGAAAGACTTTCGCCCAGAATGGACTAATTTGGACCTCTGGAATTCCTACTTTCGATTTGCAAAGCAGCTACTGCGTTCAACGTCGGTTTCTTTTTTGAAACTCCTTTTGGTGTTGTCAAGACCGCCATCGTCGAGCGGGGAAGTGCCGCCCATTATGGTTGATTTAACTTTGGGCGCAGGAGTGGGAATAGTCTCTGCATTGCCATCATCCATTGTCGTATCATCATCCATTAGATCATCTTCTTTCAGCTCGAAATCCATCTCATCAACCTCTGCGCCAGCCATCAATGCAAGTGGGCAGGTTGTCTGAGCATGCATGGTTTCCTTGGAATTCTTTGGCTTGAAATATATCTCTCTGTGCATGAAGGGACCATCTCCTTTTTTGCTTTTGGGCGAAGGGAGATGAGTAATAAGAATATGCTCTAGAATACTGGAACCTCTGGCCATCATGCCCGAAGGTGTTTACTTTATTTGGACATAACTACTGTGGAACTGCTGCCATAAGTTAACGAGAATTTCCGTTTACTCTAGACGATGTTTGAAATAAAAATTGGGGAGGGNCGTGCGTAATGAGTTGTTACCATTAAATCTTACTAATTGCATATTTAAAAAAAAGTGAGAAGGTGGCGGCGAAGAACGATTAAGAATTAGAGATTTCGTAAAGGTGCCAACCGGCTGACACACGAAAGATATTGCATCATGTTTGAAATGAATACTTGGAAAGGATAACACTCTTCTCCACAAATCTTGGTTTAATTCGTATTAATGACAAATCTTCTCTGGCCTTCCGGACATTAATGACAATCTTAACAGTTCATGCACGATGAACTACTAGCATTAAAGCTTAATAATTGCATATCTAGAAAGAAGTACGAAGGTAGAGGGGATGGAAAAGAGCGACTAAGCATTGTACATTTCGTCCACCCGCCAATCCGTGAAACAGATTCCAAGAAATTCCCAAGTATGGAAAGCGGTCGAGTGGGTTTCAAAAATACGGTCACAAGATATACCCAGGAGGTGTGAGGGGTCGATGGTCAAATTGTATGTCACAATGACAGATTTTGGCCATCAATTTGTATATCGCGCAATTTCGGGTGTTGTTTGTACGTAGGGGAACAATGGAAGCGCAATGTTGAGCAAGCAATTTGTATATTGTAGAACTTTGGGTGTTGTATATAAAAGCAGCAGACATTCAGAAAATGGACACATTCGGAAAAAGGACCAAGTAAACAGAAAGTGAAAGCAAATGAGATAAAGGGGAATTTATTTGCTAATTTGTAGATTGAGGATGTCCGGGTGTTGTTTACAGGTGGTGGAACAATGGTAACACAATGTTGAACCCACCTATCCGGGAACCCGCGATTCAAAAAGTTTGTTCAATATGAAACAAGGAAGCAATCGGTCGGGTTGATGATATAAAAGTAACAATGGAAATTTGAAGACATGAATCCGCCAACTCCCACACCTAGACATTTTCTGAAAAATGAGTAAGTAACCAGAAAGGGAAAGCAGGGGGAAAAAAGAAAGGGCATGGCAATTTTCGAAAGTGGGAATTGGTGTAAGAAAGCCCTATTGATGGTCTTAAGAGTAACTATGAAGTGCATTAAACATGTGGACATGTTCTTCAATCAAGGAATAGATACAACGAGCCATGCTTATAGTTTCCAGGATCTGTTTGTATAAGAGAAGTGTCGAAAAGTTACAAGAAAATCAATTTTGGGATGTTTAAGTAAAGTTATTGTACTGTTAGCTTCACCGCAAGTATAACAACGATGAATTTGAATTTTAATGTCCTCTCGTTGATATTATAGTTCCATTGGACTTCACATAGTATATATTCTTTTATTTCAAATTATTCTAGGAGATTAATTTTGCTAAGTTCATCGATCAAGGAAAAGTGCTAAAAACAAGATAAAGGGGAATTTATTTGCTAATTTGTAGATCACGGAAGTCTGGGTGTTGTTTGCAGGCAACAGAACAATGAAAATGCAATGTTGAACCTGCCTATCCGGGAATCCACGATCCAAAAAGTTTGTTCAATATGAAACAGGGGAGTGGTCGGTCGGGCTGGTGATATAAAAGTAAGTGGAAATCTTAAGACGTGAATCCGCCAACTCCTGCACCTATATATTTTTTGAAAAATGAGTAAGTAACCAGAAATGGAAAGTAGAGGGAAAAAATAAAGGGGATGGAAATTTTTGGAAGCGAGAATTGGTGTAAGAAAGCCCCATTGATGGTCTTAATAGTAACTATGAAGTGAATTAAACATGTGAACAAGTTCTTCAATCAAGGAATAGATACAATGATCCATACTTATAGTTTTCAGGATCTGTTTGTATAAGAGAAGCGCCAAAAAGCTATAAGAAAATCAATTTTGGGATGTGTAAGTAAAGTTATTATACTGTCAGCTTCACCGCAAGTATAACAATGATGAATTTGAATTTTAATGTCCTCTGCTTGATATGATAGTTCCATTTGACTTCGCATAGTATATATTCTTTTATTTCAAATTATTTCAGGAGATTAATTTTGCTAGGTTCATCGATCAAGGAAAAGTGCTAAAACGAGATAAAGGGAAATTTGTTTGCTAATTTGTAGATCACAGAAGTCCGAGTGCTGTTTGCAGGCAGCGTAACAATGGAAACACAATGTTGAACCCGCCTATCCGGGAACTTGCGATCCAAAAAGTTTGTTCAATATGAAACTGAGAAGCGGTCGGTCGGGCTGGTGATATAAAAGTAAGTGGAAATCTGAAGACGTGAATCCACCAACTTTTGCACCTAGACATTTTCCGAAAAACGAGTAAGTAACCAGAAAGGGAAAGCTCAGGGCAAAAATAAAGGGGATGGCAATTTTCAGAAGCGAGAATTGGTGTAAGAAAGCCCCATTGATGGTTTTAACAGTAACTATGAAGTGCATTAAACATGTGAACAGGTTCTTCAATCAAGGAATAGATACAACAAGCCATGCTTAAAGTTTCCATGATCTGCTTCTATAAGAGAAGCGTCGAAAAGCTAGAAGAAAATCAATTTTGGGATGTCTAAGTAAAGTTATTGTACTGTCAGCTTCACCACAATTATAACAACGTCGAATTTGAATTTTAATGTTCTCTCGTTGATATGATAGTTCCATTGGACTTTTCATAGTATATATTCTTTTATTTCAAATTATTCTAGGAGATTAATTTTTCTAAGTTCATCGATCAAGGAAAAGTGCTAAAACGAGCCACATACTACATTTGCGTCATAGAGCTTATATTAAATGGAAAATCATGTCCTCTATAGTCTTTAAGATCATAGAAAAACTGCGAAGATCCTAAATGTATTATTAATTTTCCAAAACGAAGCATACAACCAAGAACTAAGTAAACACCAAATGTATTTAAAGTTGAGGTAGAAGGTAACGCATGAACACAGAAGGCCTCAAGCAAGATCCCACAAGGTTCCATAGAGCAGTACACATCGACCTTTGCATCAAACAATTTGATATATAAAAAAAACATATCGTGGCATTGGTTTTCTCTTACATCTGGTATATGTTCCTACAATAAAATAACTGTGGCCATGGGATATGAACAAAATTACGCCAAACACAAGACATCACAAAACCAGTGGAGCTTCACTACTGTACGCTAGCTATAACCAGACCTTAAAATGGGGAACGAGAAATTTGTCGATTACTATTTTACCATTAAGCAAGATCACTATGGACATTTTCTTCTGATAGTGCCATGGTCTATCAGTACCAATTTTAACAATGCCAAATTTCCAATATTATTGGAAATTCCTGATGATTTTGCCCAGATGAGAAAGCTATTTCGACGGTTCAAAGGATGGGCCTAAGTTATTTACAGTTGGATACTTTTTATGGGGTTTTCTCTCATGCTTCCCATTTCTGGACTGAACAATATTATGCGCGTGCAATCTCTATAGCGAGATCTAAAAATCTCAAGCTCATGTTTCAATCCATGCTGAGTCATTTTTTTTCAATTAGGGCATCGAGAAAAGGCAGATAACATACCATAAATGTATAGTTGGAGACCAATTTTTATTTTATTCGGGCACACAAAAAAAATGCAGAAATCCTGCCATGGCTATATAGTTGGAAAACAATTTTCCAACTTGGGCACCCAAAAAATGTGTAGACTCCTCCATCAAAGCCACAACCAACCACCATTTTTTTTTTTTTGCGCACCGAAACAAATATGAAAAATTCTTACTGGGAGATGCAAGAAAACATCAAAATAACAACATCGATTGCATTTGTAATTATATTCTCCTTGTTTCAAGTGCACAAGAA